>CM046666.1:31780676-31811962 GCA_025594165.1 Tamias sibiricus
AGTCTCATTTGGGAGCATTAGTGACTGGGTCATTATTACATTATTTGGTGGAAGTAACTACAAGGGTGGTGACAGGGTGGACTGATGCTATAGAAAAATATCATCACCATAGGGTTGAGGTCAGAAAATAATCCATATTCAATAATTAAGTGAAGCATAAATAGCAAAAAAAAAAAAAAAAAAAAACATTTACTGAGTGGCCTTGGGGGAAATAAGTGGAAAATGAAAAGAGGGACCAGTGTGAAAATCTGAAATAGACTGAGGAAGAGTGCTTAGGATACTGAATTGACCACTGTAGGTTTTTCATACTTGGTGTTGTTTCTTTTATAACTAAAATAAGATCATTATATCATTACCAACTCTGGAAGGTATAAAATATAAATTGATAATCCTCCCTTTCCATTCAATAATTTTTTCTCTTCCATTTTTTTCTCATACTACCAGCTTGTTCTATGCCCTTCTAGATATCTACTTCTTTATATAACTACAGATTTATATATCAGATATTATTCTCTGTTAATAAACTAGTCTTGAAAAATATTTGTTAACCTGGATAAAAGCAAATTAAATCTGATTTCTCAGCCAAGCAGGAACTATGGGTTATGTGTTAGTTTTCATTGGACCTTCTTGTTTCTCTTTCCCTTGAGGAAAATAATTGTGCTAAGATCCTTGGGGTGTAATACAGCCCATAGCATCCAGGATTGGATAGTACTCCAAAGCTGCTTCACTGGTTAGCACTAGGATGCTTATCATCCAAGTCTTTGTTACATCACTCCACTATTGTCTCCATGAATGTTAACTCCAAATATTGCTAAAGCCTTGATACAATTTGTAGGAGCCTGTTTGGGGAGATGGCTAAGATTGCGGTTGACTACGGGCTTTGGAAATGTTTGGGCATTGGCGCCTTCCGTAGTCTCACGGGACTTGGCCCGGGATCTCGCGGGACTTGGCCAGAGATCTCGAGGGACTTGAGCGAGATTGCTGATGAGGTCTGGGCCATTTTTGGTGGTTAGAGGAGCGTGGACGGCGTGTCGGGGTGTAATTAGAGCCAGAGAGAAAAGTTATCAAAATAAAGAGCTGTTTGTTTCCAGTTCGTCTGTAAACTTCTTCCCGAGGCTTCTTTGCTCCAAGCGGCCATCGCTTCAGGCGACAACAATTCTTCAAAAGGAACCTGAAGCTGGGTGTGGAACACTCCTGTAATCCCAGCGGCTCAGGAGGCTGAAGTGGGAGGATCATGAGTTCAAAGCTAGCCTCAGCAACTTAGGGAGACCCTGTCTCTAAATAAAAATATAAAAAGGGATGGAGATGTGGTTCAGTGGTTAAGTGTCCCTGAGTTGAATTCCCAGTACCAAACAAACAAAAACAAAAACAAAAAAATAACCTGAAGATCTGTGAGCGTCTTCTTCAGGTTTTGGGAAACCTCCTCCTCACTCTCTCAAAGCTTCTTTCTGTTCCCTCTGAAGTAAACTAGCTCACTTTTTTTCCCCACGTATATTGTACAACTGCTCTAATTAATTCATTCCACAATAGAGAAAGGCCTTCATGCAGTTTTTACTTAAAGCCAAACAAATATGCCCAAGGCTCAAATACCATAATTAAAATCAAGAAAGAGAAAAATCTAGAGGGACGCTCAAGTAATTGTTATCAAAGCAAAGTTAATAATACTATTAAAAAGTCAAATAATTGTCTGCCCCACAACACTTACTAAAAATATTCCTCCACAACACTTATTTAAAATATCTTGCAATATGTTCTTTCTGCAACTTGCCCTGTCCTTCTTAACAACATATAATAGATAAGTTACAAAGATTTTGTTCCTTTATTCTTGAAAATGTATAGACGTTCCATAATTTATGTGAATACTATTGTAATAATATTGTTATTTTCAATTTTTAAATCATGACAAAATGATGAAATATATATATTAACCCATAATTATGTGGCAATATATAGTGTTCTGCACATAAGGAATTTCTTAATTATTAAGTTTATATATTCTAGTTTAACAATTCAGTTTGAAAATAATCATAAAATTTCTTTAAATGTATGTATAGTTCAATAATTATTCCAGTTTACATTTGTAACAGCACTATGTGAGAATAAACATTTCTTCACACCTTTGATAACATCAAATAGTCTGTTTCTTTTGTTCATATTTATTCAAGTTTGATAAAGAACCCCCCCAACACTTTTTTTTTTTTTTCTGGTATCAGGGATTGAACCTAGGGGCATTTAACCGTTGAGCTACATCCCCAGCACCCATACATATACATATACACACACACACACACACACACACACACACACACACACACACACACACATGTCTCACTGAGTTGCTATAGAGCATTGCTAAGTTGCTGAGGCTGGCTTTGAACTCATGCTCCTCCTGCCTCAGCCTCCCTAGCTGTTGGGATTATAGGCAAGTGCCATCACACCTGGCAAGAAATTCTATTTTAATCACTCATAAAAATAAATTAGAAATATTTTCTTATCTATTTGAATTATTTTTTTTCTTCTTCTTTCAGTTTCCTGTTTATGTCTTTTAATTAACTGTTTTTGGAGGAGGAAGGGGAACTTTTTCTGAAAATTTTTCTGTCAATTCATAGTTGTTCTTTTATTCTTATAAATATTGAAAACATTTTTTCTTATTTGTATTTGTCTTATAATTTTTATGGTATCTTTTATGTATATGAATTTTAAAACTTATATGAGCAGAACTGCCAACACTATATATATATACATATATATAATATATATATTTTTTTTTTTTTTTTTTTGTGGTACTGGGGATTGAACTCAGGGGCACTCGACCACTGGGTCACATCCCCAGACTCTTTTTTGTATTTATTAGAGACAGGGTTCACTGAGTTGCTAAGTGCCTCACCATTGCTGAGGCTGGCTTTGAACTCGCGATCCTCCTGCCTCAGCCTCCAAACACTATATTTTTAATCTTAGCTTAATAGCACCCTTTTATATCATCATACCTTCCTGTCTTCTACTACTTTTTCAATAAAATATATTGAGATGTAACATAGCAGAGAATTTAATAGTGACTTTAAATGCACCACTGCCTAAATTTTCAAAAATGAATAAACCTGAAAAACTAGCAACCCACATCAGGAAATACAACTTCTAATATTCAGGAAAATCTGCTTTTCATCTTCCAGTCACTATCCCCCCAAAGGTAATAGCTCTTCTAATTTCTAACCTCTTATATTAATTTTTCTTGTATTTGAATTTCTCACACACACATTCTTTTACTCTGGGTTTCATTGCTCAACATTTTTTATGAGTTTTAATCCTATGTAGTTAATTGTGTATAATTGATATTCATGTTTATCTCTTTTTAATTGTTTTGATTTTTAAATTTAAATTTTAATCTGCAGAAATGTTGTTTTGATTTAAAGTTTTGTGGAATACTAAATTTTTTTAATAAACATTATTAACATCGCTATACCATTAGTGAATGACTAATAGCAGAAAATCACCACCAATTTACATATGCATTATTTTCCATAAACTTCTCTCATAGATACCAGAGTAAATTCTAAATTTTCTATGTGGTTATAATAATTTAACTGCCCATTTCTTTTATAGTATCATTCTGCTTCAATTTCTAAAATTATAGTCTCTGGCTAAGACAAATAAGTAGGTTTTTTTTTTTTTTTTTTTTTTTTTTTTTCAGTTAATGTCCTTCTACTCTTTTAAATACATTAGTCCTATCTTAAGTTAATAGTTCTCAGTTGATGCTGACAATATACCCATAGGCTCATGTTACCCATCTTCTTTAGGTCTTCTTTTAATAGGAAAAAGCCAAATCTGCTAAATCTTGAAGGAAAAGTGACAAACTCTCCCAGTCATGTTCTGTGATCCCACTTTAGGATCATTTCAGGAGAAGGTCAAATATCTCAAAAAACAATCCCAAAACTTATACCTTATGAAAAAGATCACAGCATTTTAAAGAGACTATCTTTTTTCCATTTCAGTTAATAGGGTATAAAGACAAGTCTGACTTTAATAAGCAATCAGTTGATTATACATCCATACTTATCTTCTATTCAATTAACCTTTGCCTAGTTGGTTGATTATATACCCATACTTATCTTCCATTTAGTTAATCTTTGCCTAGTTATTTGATTACAATAAACCCCATACTTATCTTCCATTCAGTTAATGTGAACATCCCTTCCCCGTTTTGTTTCTTAGCAGAGGTAGAGCTTTTTAAAATATGTATTATTTTAGCATTTTTATAACTTTATTTTATTTTTTTATTTTCATGTGGTGCTAAGGATCAAACCTAGTGCCTCACACATGCTAGGCAAGTGCTCTACCACTGATCCAAAAACCCAGCCCAAGTATAGCTTTTATCTACTTGTTTCATTGGAACTTTAATGGTTATATTCCTCTAAGAGGTACAAAGTCTATTTGATCTGTTACTTCTTGCTTCCTAAACTTTGATCTGCTTTGTTTTGTTTTTTTCAGGACAAGTTTGATACACATATTCTTTTTATTTGTTTAAGAAAGTTGGCAGCTACTCAGACAATTCTGAGAAGATGCATTTTCTTGCAGATTTCTTTCTGTTTTCCAGAAGTATGTCCTCCCTAGATGGTGAGAATCTGGTAGTAAACTGTATTAACAATTTTATAATTTTAGCCAAAATAGTGTGTAGCCAGGTGTTTAAATATATTTCCGACAGCTGAGAAATTTGAGGTGGAGTCGGACATAAGAGGTTCATAGAATGTGATATAAAGGCAACATAATATATAGTTTTTGAAGTGAGGATATTCATTGTTCTCAAAGAGACAGTGAGTTATTCTAACATTTTCATAATTTTGTTTCCATATGGATGATGATTATGTGGAACCACTAGAAGACCCTGTTTTGTGATGAGTTACAGGCAAGGAGTGCAGGTAAGAAAAAAAGGCACTTTGACTCTTTCATGGACTCACTTCATCAGACTACCTTTATCTTTCATATAATCTTTACCCAGAGGAAGAAAGAAAATTTGGAAAAAAAATTAAAAAGGAAGATTATTTAAGGAATTGACAATAAAAAGTCTAACTTTTAAACACATACAGATCATCCTCTTTGGGACTTCAATAAATTGAATAGAGAGATGGTTACACATGAGGTTTTTCTGAAAGAATCCAACATTGGAAAATTTTACCCACCATCTTTCCTATTCTCCTTCTATAACCTAACTGCCAATATGCTTGGATAGAAATTGTATGACAGGTCTTGATATAATTCTTAGTATCATCTTCAATTCTTCTGTAATTTTTGAACCACAATATTCATTTCTCTCATGGAAAAAGAAAAGAAATCTTCTCTTCCCACCTTGAATGAAGGGGCTTCATCATTCATCTTCTCATGCTAGTGCTGCTGTATAACATTAGGATTTCTGGACAAAAATCATCCAGGTCTTTGGTGAATTATTTTCTGTTTCAGGTCTTGTTTCTAGTCCTCACGTCCTCATGGTAGGTCCAAAAGATGAAAGAATAAAGATGACATGCAGGGGCAAGGGACAGTTTCCCCAGCATGGGGTACAATAGAAAGATGCAAAAGGAAAGAAGATATCATCTCTTTCTGAAGATGAAACCTATGTCTCCTTTTTAAATAATTACTTAAGAAAGACTTTTGCAAACTCTCTATTTTCTTTCCCTTTATAGAGGAAGGGGAGTATTTCCATTGTGGGCACTTGGCAGCAGGGAGTTATTTCTTTTCAATCAGAAGGAAAGGATTATATTAGCAAGGTGAGTTCCATTATGTTATGATTGGGCCAACCATTTCATCTGCCCCTCTCTTCTGATTCCCTCCTATACACCTAGTTGGTGAAAGAGAAATCCTCCACCCTAAATAGCACAGGATAGCCAAATGCATTACACCCAACACTGGACAGATGAGATTGACAGCACTTTATTAGCTACATATACTGGTGGCTTGGGAAAAAGAACACTGTGTACCAGGCAGGATTACACAGGGTTGCACTTTGGAACTGAACAAACCAGCTAGGACTGTAGGAGGCAGATTTTGTGGTGAAGGAATAAGAGATTTCCATGAGAGAAAAGGGAAAATTAAAGGAATCCTCCCAAGCAATTGTTATTTAAGCTGAAATTGGAGTGATGTAATGGACTCATTCATGTGAATAACATTGAGAACTGGTTTGGTCAGGAGGAAATCTACTGTGTAACTACCCCAAAACAGAGGAGAGCCACCTTAGTCAGAATGCCCCCTAATCATCTTAGTATTTCTAGGTTTGTGGGTTGATTATCAGTTTCTAGTCCATGCTACTTTATTCTACATTGTAGTGCCACCCTCTCCTCTACCAATGCATCTTAATTAAGCTTCTCCAGAGCCCTCACAACAATTGTTCTTGTTAACAAAATATCAGTCAAGATCTCTTGTTAACAAAATATCAGTCAAGATCTCTGCAGAAGGGCTCCATGTGGTTAGAGGCCCTACTGTTGCTCTGCTCTGTCTTGCTATGGACTTGATGGATGTGCTCTGTTTTTGTGCTATACCTGTAAAGTCCTTCTTGACTGTTCTAAGAAATGGGACAATAGGCACCTTCTGAGAACTCAAAGAAAAAAATTACCTTTATGTAGGCCCCTGCAAAAATGTATACTTCCAAGCCCCCGCCCCACCACTGGGTATAGAGTTCAAAGAATTTCTAGACTCATGGTCCAGAGAATGTTTTAGGTGAAAGCCCCATCTGGACCTGCTGCAGCCAATAAACCTGCTTCCTGCTAATTCCTCTGGTGTCCAGCCTCTCCTGTCCTACTTCAACATATCATTGTATCCACATTCCCTAACTAATGTAACATACAAAAATTTAAACAATAGATCCCCATATTCATATCCTTTGTGGAAAATCTTTATTGATGATATTTGGTTTGAAAAGAAGCAGACTGGTTACTACTAGTTATTAGTACTATTATTGAAGGGCAAAAATCACACCGGGGATGGCTGTGCAGCTAAGGGATTTATTCACCAGCCTTTATGGCTGGTTAGGAGTAGAAAAGGAATGGGGAGAGAGGAATCAGGGAGAGGGAAGTGTGCAAGCTTTGGTAGGAGAAAGGAGTCAGGAAGAGGGGAGTGTGCAAGCCCTGAACAGAAGGTGGGAGTCTGGTCACGCCGGCTACGGTCTCTGGAGCTATTGTCTGGGGCAGCTGCCATCAGGCTGGAGACGGTGGGTCTAAGGCTGGTGCATTGGCTGCCTCTTCTCCGTCTTCCTCTTCCTCAGTCTCCATCATCTTCTCTGTCTCGTTGTCTCCTCCTCCTCATTGTCTTTCTCTCAAACTTCGAATGGATGGGAGCTTATATAGGGATTACTGGTGGGGGGGTGTACCAGAGCAAACTTTAACGTTATTGGTTCTTTGCCTGTGGGGTGAGGTGATGAAACATCCTGCCCAGAGAACAAAGCAACCTTTTGGCCCTCTGCTGTGGAACAGGGCAAACTTTCTTCCTTTAAGCCTATGAAACAATTCAATGTTATTTAACTGAAGCTAAAATTTACACGAATAACAAAATATAGAGTGGTATAATTTCTCTCTATATTCCTGAACCATAATTATGTGGTTATGAGGTGAGAGAAGCAAAGCAACTTACTGTACCAAAATAAAATATCTGCCAGACTTTCATAGATTAGAAACAAATAAGAGTGGTATAAGAAGTGATTGACTGAATAAGATAGCAAAAATTGATGAAGAGTCTTAAAAAATAGGCACACCAGGATTAGAAATATGACAAGATAACCTTAAGAGCAAGCTGCAAAACCATACGTATTTTAAGAAAGATGGAGGGACCCCAGTCCTAAAATGCCTGACCCTGAGTGTTTTCAGATGCAACAGCCATCCTGGCTAGATGTTTCTCAGTCTGTCTGGAACAGATGGCTACCCAAGGTCCTGTACAATCCTGGCCTTTATAATTTATACACCATGTGTCTTCTAGGATAAAACATAAAATTACTTCACCTACTCTTCCTCCAATGTCCTTCCTCAGCATTTAGATCTTTCTTGATGCCAATGAGCCTCCATAAAGCACTGAACTCAAGAGTGAGGGTAATCTGAAAATACCTTTAGTATTCTGGGTCAGAATTGCATTACCCCAGGGAAACATTATTGGGAGATAAAAGTAAAAATAGGGACATAAGATTGACCTGCAACTAGGTGGACTCTGGGTATTTTCTCAGATACAGTGCAGAAAGGGGTGGTTTATAGAAAGTCCAGATAAGAATTTCTGGGTAGTGGGATGTGAGGACGGGAAAGTCATGGCTTTCACCACTCATCCAGAGCCTATGTCACTAAAGCTTCCCTCTCATAGGCTAGGAATTTTCCTGTTTTTTCACAACATGGTTAATGGGCCCCACATCTTCCTTTTCCGTGAGAACCTCTGCCCCTATTTTTGCTGTCAGGGTGCTAGTACCCTGAAGATATATGACCATCTAGACCTATGACTATCTGCATAGCTTTAGATCACACAGAAAGTATTACTAATTTTCCTCCAAAGACCTCTGTGACTCTCTTAACAAGTGGTGATACAGAAGTTCCCCAAGAAGCAAACTCCCTATCATCCCCATAAGAAGTGAAATGTTGCTACCACTCAAGCTCCTTATAGTCTGTTCTCCAAGAAAGTTGTCCTTGGAGGGTGAATAGGTCCGTTTCACTTAGTGTGATTTCAGCCTTTTTCAGAGAGTGAGAGGCAGAAAGAGCAATGAGAGAACTAGAAAAATCCACAGGGATCTCCTCTAGTGTTAACATTGGGAAAATGCAGTCTTCTTATGGGCAACAAGAATTCATTACAAGAAAACTCTGAACATGGGGTCTCTCATGTTTTGACACTATGTGTTGAAATAAATACTTTTGACTACATTTAAAGAGAAAATATATTTTGTTGTTGTTGTTATCAAACCATGTAGGAAGGGGGGTGTTTGAAGGGAGGGACCATAGATCAATGAATTTTCCATATATGTTCCCTTTGTTGGAATTGCACAGAAATCTGTTCAAATGTTCTGACAAACCTCAGCTTGTCAATTCTTCAGCCTCTGGTGTCCCATTAACATCTAATATTGGAGTTTTCCAAGGGATGGAGAAGTCTAGTATATAACCATAAATTATTTGAGAAGCTTGAGATTTCTGGGGAGGAAAGAGCCCTTTTCTTTAAAAAGTTCTCACTGGTCAGCAAACCCAGTTTGTGTCCTGTGTGAGAATGTAAATTAAAAAGGAATTTGCATTGTAATTTGAGTTTTCAAAGAGAAAAAGTTATGTAGGAAAGGTGAAACATTTGTAGTTTTCATGGAGTCATTGTTAACAATAGCAATTTTTTTCCTTTCTAACCACATTCTTCCCACTGTTGAGGGTTTTGCTTGTCTTTACTACATCCAGTTTTCTCCAGCTGCTAATCACCAAGTTTATGTGTTTGAGGACATAAAATATGAGTTTCTCCCTCCCTTTCCCATATGGAAAGATATCCACTTAGATTTCATTTTACTCCAGTCAGAATGGCAGCTATTAAGAACACAAACAATAATAAATGTTGGAGAGGATGTGGGGAAAAAGGCATACTCATACATTGCTGGTGGGACTGCAAAATGATGCAGCCAATCTGGAAAGCAGTATGAAGATTCCTTGGAAAATTAGAATGGAACCACCTTATGACCCAGCCATCCCATTCCTGGATCTATTCCCAAAGGACTTAAAAACAGCATACTACAGGGACACAGTCACATCAATGTTTATAGCAGCACAATTCACAATAGCTAGGTTGTGGAACCAGCCTAGATGTCCCTCAGTAGATGAATGGATAAAGAAAATGTGGTATATATACACAATGGACTATTACTCAGCAATAAAAGAGAATAAAATAATGGCATTCACAGTTAAAGAGATGAAATCGGAGAATATAATGCTAAGTGAAGTTAGCCAATCTCAAAAATCCAAATGCTGAATGTTGTCTCTGATATAAGGAGGCTGATTCACAGTGGGGTTGGGTCGGGGAGCATAGGAGAATTAGAGGAACACTAGAAAGTTTAATGGGGAGGAAGGGGAAGGAGGAGCAAGGGGATAAAAAGAAAAATAAAAGATGGTAGAATTAGATGGATATTATTAACCTAAGTGCATGTATGAAGACAAGAATGGTGTGAATATATTTTATATACAACCAGAGATATGTAAAAATGTGCTATATACATGTGTATTATGAATTATAATGCATTCTACTGTCATATACAACTTTGAATTTTAAAAAAAAAAAGGTTTTTCAAATACTACCAACAGATATTTAAACCTCTCGCAACTTGTCTTGGAAGATGTACCTATTTGGTGACATTTCCCCTGGCACACAGTCAATGAATGGCAAAGTTAGTGCTTGAACCCTGGAAGAATAAATCCAGAGCTCCCAAATCTTGAGTTTACTGACAGTAAAAGTGGGCCTGCATAATTCAAACAAGAAATAATGAAGGCAGGAAAGGGGTAAACAAATGGTGGTAAAATATTGGTAAGTACAATCAAATGAACATGGTGGGTAGAAAGCAATTTCTGGACATGAAAACTCTATACATAGGTATACAACAACAAAACAAGAACAAACGGAAATGGAACTATGATGCAGAACAGGAGAATAGTGCATTCAGTTTTAGATTTGTTACTTTTGTTGTACACTCAGGACACTTATAAGCATGAGGTTCCCAAACGAGTTCTCAGTATTTCTCCTACAGTACCTAAATTTGTGGTTTGTTCTCCAAGAGTCTTCTGTCACTTCCCCACTCATTTTTTATGAATTTTTGTCCTTCTCAACTTAGGGATTGGGAAGAAATAGCTGGACATGGACAACAAATGAAAATGTGAAGCTTGGTGGTCTGTTAGACTCAGAGTTGTAGAAATGTCAGGGTTAATAATGTTCATCTTATCCTCATCTGTACCTGTCTGCAAATCAATATGCAGTGAAGGGTCTCCATGGATTCTGGCAAGGTAATGACTTTGAATTCACCATCTGGTCTCATCAATTAATTCTTTATTGGTAGACTACCTTGGAAATCCCATCTTGAGTAAAGTTTATAAAAAGTATGATAATGACTTGACTAGAATAAAGAAATACCAGAGGGCAGGAAGTAGGATTATATATCTAGATACTAGCAACAGGGAGTTCTATAGTGCTCAATAAATATCTATTTATAAAATTATGCATTTAATAAATGTTTATTGGTCAATTAATATAAGCCACTTTTGAGGTTGTAAGGATACACAAAAATGAAGAAAAAAAAACACTTCCCTAATGAATATTTATATTCTACCAATAAATGAGGGGAAAAAAGAGGGGTTAATTAACTTAATCTTTTTGTTTCCTTCCTGAAACTGACATCCACTCAATTTATAAATCTATTCTGAGAGTCACCCTGCTCTGCATGACTACATCAGGAGTGAAAAGGAACCAAATCCTTGTTGGACCAATCCAATTGCTTATTCATTAGGCAGTGGTTGAAGTTGTCATCCTCAAGCTGAAATCCTATAGCTTTTCTATCTGTAATTGGGATTGATAAAGTAAATTAGTCATAAATTTGGGAAGCTAAAAATAATTATGTTCTTTAATGTATAGCAAGAGAATTAGTGTGATAAAACATACACACACATATGCACACACATACATTTTCATGAGTCTTTTCTTTAGCTGATCCTACACATTTATACATATGGCCTTCAAAAGCACAGGATAGCAAAGAAAAAGCTGGATTTATTAGGATGAAAGACTCCCTACCTCCTATCAAAATAACAGTTAACCTTCAGCATTATTAATAAAACATTTTAAATTACAATAAGTCAAAATAGAGTAACATGCTGAAATATTTTCAAAGATAGAATGTTTACTAATAAATGTCTTCAAAAATATAAAGGGTGTATCAATGTATCAAAAATGTATAAATAATTTTTCAAACCCCTTTAGAATGTACAGCTTAGAAAGTGTGCCCTAGCTGGGCGCAGTGGCCCATGCCTGTAATCCCAGTGGCTTGGGAGGCTGAGGCAGGAGGATCGAGAGTTCAAAGCCAGCCTCAGCAAAAGTAAGGCACTAAGCAACTCAGTGAGACCCTTCTCTAAAGAAAATACAAAATAGGGCTGGGGATGTGGCTCAGTGGTAGAATGCCTGGGAATTCAATCCCCAGTACCAAAAAAACAAACAAAAAAAAAAAAAAAATGTGTCCTAATGTAAAGTATGTACTTAGTTGAAATAATGTATGAATATTGGTCCATCAGTTGTAACACCTTAGGAGAATATGTTAATAATAAGGGAAAGATTGAGGAGGAGGTGAAGGATACAGGAACTCTGGATTTTCTATTCAATTTTGCAACAAAAATAAAACTGTTCTTAAAAATAAAGTCTGTTGATTTAAAAAAAGGAAGTAGGTACTCATACAGCTTGGATGAATTTTGAAGATATGCCAAGTAAAAGAAGACACACACACACATACACACACACGCATGTACATTTTCTGCAGGACAGTTTTGAGGTGGACTTGGACTGACTCAGTTCTCCCCCTTGCTTGTTTGCAGTTTTCAAGAATGGCTGTGAATATGCTGGGAGGGCAAAATCCTGATAAGAAACTGCATGAAACAGGCTGGGCCTTGTTCCTGTTCCTCCTAGGGATGTAACATCATGAGTTAAGGGAAACTGCCCAGGACAAAGTGTTGCTCCTCTCTTCCATAGAGGGATGTCCTTTAAACCTTTGCCTAGTGAGTCACATGGCTCTGAGGCATGTAACCCTCAGTATGCTGCTTTTCCAGGTCCCATAGCTGTGGTGCAAGTGAGACTCAAGCAGTCAATGCTCCATCCACTTGAGCAGCTTTCTGGAGCATTGGGGCACTGGCTTACAGTGGATCTGAGACTTTTTCTGTCCCTTGTTACCTGTCTGTAGGCAATAAACCTGCTTCACATACTTTCACATAGATCACTCACTATCTTAAAGTGTGAATGATTTCACAGGACAGACAAACAGTTAATCGGTGCATGGTGGAGCTAAACAGTGTCCTGTGCAGTATCTGGAGTCCTGCTTCTGGCATAGTGATGATCTTCCTCTTCTCTAGGTGGTGGGAATCCTCTCATGGGATTGGTAATTAGCAAACCTGCTTCGTGCTTTATGATTACATTTATATAAAATATACAGAGTACAGTGACAGTATAATTTGTAGAGACAGAAACTAGAATAGTAGTTGCTTGGACTTGGTGCAGGGAAAAATTGAGTAGTTACCACTTAGTAGGTATGACCTTTATTTTGGGGAGAGAAAAAATATTCTGGAACTAGATAGTAAAGATGGTTGTACAACACTGTGAATGTACAGAGTGCTACTGAATTATATACTTTAAAATGAATTTTATTCAATGTGTATTTTACCACAGTTGAAAAATAAATTTGTAAATACTTGAGAGAACAAAAATTTCAATCATAAATTTATGAGTTTAGAAATAGAAAGAAAATATTATGATCCAAAAGAGAGACTCCAGAATGCTGTAGATGAATGATCCTCAAAGGACAGTGACAACTTGGTGATGTTTGCATCCTGGAAAGCAGCAGTGTCATTGGCAGATATTCCTCATTCTCACTTCATGAAAATTTAAGACTTTTTAAAAAAAAAAAAACATAACAAAACAATTAATAACTACATTTTTATAGTGTAATATTTAATCCCATACAGTACTTTGAAGAAACATATGCTGGAAAATAGGCAACTCCAACCCATCACCTTCATCATTGTCAATTTTCTCTAATTTAACTGTTAAACTCTTTCTTAAAGGATTTTTTAAAAAAAAAATTCTTTCTTCTTCCACATATAGTTTCACTCTTTAACTTATTATCACTTTATTGTTTGCATTTATTGCTTACATTTATTTTATAATTATTAAATTTAAATTGTGCACTTTAATTTGCTTTAAAAATTAAAATGATGTTGTCATATGCATGATACATAATTAATTTTTCTCTGGGATTGGAATTTCTAAAAATCTTCCTCACTCCACATTCTCTCTTAACTTTTTGAAAAAGTCTCAAGTAGAGATTTCATAACCCAACACAGCATAATTTCAAGCCTATATCTTAGTGATAATATTTTTCTCTTTATATATAGCTATTTTCTTTCACTGTTCTTTAACTGTATTTTTTGTTTTCTCAACTCCACTTACATGGACAATTTAATTGCCACCACCTTAAAACAACTGATCAAGTACTTGTTGATTGCTTTCATTTCCTCCTATGTGCTACATTGCATTTCCCACTGGAATTTGTAAGGTCTTGGTCATATGATATCAGAATGTGATCAGAATATCACAGAACCTGTCATAGGATAGGCCTCTGAAGGGATCAATGGTGACGAGAGCCCCCTTCCAGCAGTTGGTAAAAGGAGGACAGTTCCAGGACTCTCATCATCATCCTGGTTTCCAGAATTGAAGATTGTTGTTTCCCTTGGAGATGTTGAAGGGGTCCTTCTGGGTGCAGATATAGAGAATCTACATCAGGGAACCACAGGATGAAGAGTGGGTGCAGAATTCCAGAGAAGAAAATTTGGGTAAAGGTGTAGAGAGGGCACTTGTTGATTATGTTACAAAAAAAAAAAATGTCCAGAGGTACAGTCAGGGAGACTCTGACCATCCAGGGCCCACCTCAGGAGGAGAAGATTTGGAGGGGGAGAGATGATGGGCCAGGACACATTTCCATAGGAATTAATGCCCCAGACCCATGATGGGTCAGAATTGCTTTACCCCGGGAAACATTGTTGGGAGGTAAAAGTAAATATAGGGACAGAAGGTGGACCTGCAATTAGGTGGGCTCTGCGTGTTTGTTCAGATACACTAGGAGAAAGGGGTGGCTTGTAGAAAGTCCAGATAAGCATTTCTGGGTAGTGGGATGTGAGGTGACACAGTGATGACACAGTGATGTCACAGTGATGACAAGACGTTGTCCTTGACACCAGGGACTCATCCTTGACCTCTACCTTTCAGTACCACCTCCTGGATGTGAGCCCCTCATGGCCCAGCAGGTAGAGTGGAGAGTCAGATCTCTGTGGGATGCCTGGCTGCATGAATATCATGGGTCATACCCTTGTGTTCCTCAGAGAGAATCAGTTTCGAGTGAGCTGTTTTAGACTCAAGGGTCATATTCACTGTAAAGAAAAAATTCATTATGATAATTTATCAATGTATAAAAGTATTAATTTCCTGCTATTAACATATAAACAGGCAAACAAGCTTCGGTGACAAAAGAAATGTAAAGTGGACAAACTTTCTGAGGCTCACAAAATAACTTGTCAATATGTGAGATGACCTTCATCAACAAAGCAGGCAAGAATCACCCATAAGTAGGACATCACATTATTAAAGGTCTTAGAGAAATGTTCATGCCAACAGAATCTCAGTGAAGTCTGAGCTCTCAGCCTTGACAATAGGATGACTATGCCACCAACTTGTCTTCTTCCTTTCCCTTAACTGGCTATCTGAGGAATGGCCCCAGGGAATCAAATTATTATTTATTAATCTTGTTGCTTCTATTATCACTGTAAACCCCAAGTTCATTCATCATTGAGCCTTGATTACACAAATGTAGACCAGAGACTCCCATGCTTCATTAATTCCCAAATATTCACTGATTGCCTCCCACATGTGATTGCTGAGAAGAGAGGCCAGGGAAAATACATGGTATGTTCCACCACAAAGTGCACTCCACGTTGGTTCTGTTCACCCAACTTACCTTTCTTATAGTTCTTCCTCCAGGTCAGTCCTATAGCCATAGCAAGAAGCAATCCCAAAATGGGTAGTATTGTCCATGAAAATGCCATCCTGGACTCTGAAATGGAAACCCCAGAATCCCAGTAAATCAAGAAACTAGGAAAATACCAAGGTTGTCCATTTTATCTGAGCAGTTCCTGAGCTGGAGAGGAAGGAGAGAAGTGGGTCTCTCAAGGGTCCCCTTTTCCCTGCTTTGTATAAGCTGAGGGAGGGAAGACTGTAAGTTTATGTCTAGCTAGCTTTAATGTTTGCTCCTTTCAGAAATGTACATACACAACAATTATTCTCCCTTCTCTTTTTCCAATTATATCACAATCACTGGAATAACGGGAAAAGAATGAAATTACCCAGGCCACAGCCATAAATTGTTTCCATGTCAAAAGAAGAGAGTTTGTAGATTCAGAGAATTAGAGACAATAATTAGAATTTAGTGTGTGGCCAACAATAAATATAACTTTAGGGCTGTATCTAGGGATATAAGCAAGAAACTCAGAGGAGTAAGATCCCTAGGTGTCCTGAAGATCAGCTTTGTCAGAAACAGCAGGATATCTCATCAGAATTTTATTTATACATGTGTGTGTGTGTGTGTATCTTTATATATGTATAGAGAAAGCAATAAAATGAGAAAGTCTGAGTTGGTCTTAGTATTTAATTCCAAACCTGAGAGGAATATACAGAATCACCAACCTGAGAGAGTAAAAGCTGCTGTTTTCTCCTCCCCCAGAGGGAGGTTGCTGATGGAACAAGTCACATTTGCCAAGGAGCTGTTAGTGATCAACAGCAATGTCTCCACGTGGAACAGCCCTTGGCTGTCTGAATGTAGGATCTCAGAAGCTGATGGTATTGTCCTTCCTTCCATGTCCTGCCACTGCATGTGGGGCGGTGGGAACCACCCATTCGAAGTGCACATCAGCTGTACCCCCCCATCTGTCAGCACCTCCATGGTGATCCTCTGGGAAGAACCCACAGCTGGGGAACAAAGACCAAGAAAGCAAAGCATGGAGTCTCTGCTACTGGTTGTGTTATTGGTGACTATATTTGAGAAGGGAGAATTGGATTTAGAGGGTTTAGGGAAAGAGAGAAAATCTTAAGGGGAAATGACACTCCACCTGGAGGAGTGTTTCCTTTTATTTTTTATATCCCGAATCATCCAGGGACATATAAGAAGGCAAAATAAGATTTTAAATCCAACCTTTTTTTTTTCTTTTTTTCTTTTTTTGTACCTGAGAATAAAATAACTTTGACCAGAGCATTGACAAGATAAAAGAACCTAGGTAAGAGAATATTCTCAAAGATTAAAATCATAAATGTTCATGTCCAATGACAGAAAATGATGGGGCCCATTTAATTTCTCAATATTTGTTTCTGTGTATATTTCCTAAATATGTTTATTAACTTAGATTGAAAATCCATGGGAGAGATAGGTAGGATATTCAAGATTTTTGCCCATGTCCTCAATGACATTTGCTAAACTTGGAAAATGATTTCTAGAGAGTGATTTTATCTTTCTTCCTCCATCCATACCAAGATTTTCAATCCATATTATTTCTGTTTACTTGGTAGATCTAGTTTAGTCTTCAAATTATTATAATTCCTGGTAACTATACATTTCCCAGAATTTTAATAATGTACTGTGTGATAAAGAATTTTGTATAAAATAGAGTAAAATTCTCAGATTTCCTTAAATAGATGGTCATTTTGTGGACATACTCAGAAGTATACAAGTTCTATACCCAAAGAATTAAATTTGGTTTGTTGGAGTTTGTGGATTTTAAGTATCTATGATAGTTCCTATGCACTGGTGGTTCAATATAAATCTGATAATAAATGAGCATTAAGAAAATTTTTGGTGCTGCAAAAATTATCTAGGAACACGTTAAAGCAGTAGGAACAGGTGCCAAATTCAAAATATCTATCTAGAATCCTTACCGACCACCTTCAGATCCAAACTGGCCTTCTGGTAGACACCATCTTTTTCAAAAAGGCACTGGTACTGCCCATCATCTGAAATTCTGGCATTGTGTATCTGCAGGGTCAGTCTCCCCTCATGGATGGCATCACTCACCAGTACAGTCCTCCCTCTGTAGTCTACCATCTGCTCTTGAGCCACATGGTCCCCATTCGCATACACATAAACTGCAGGGTAATGGTGGGCTTGGACCCACCTCACCTCCATGTTCTGTGCATTAGCATTGGGGAACAGGTAACAGGTTAATTCTATGTCTTCTCCCACTCTAACAAGAATGGGTTGGGAAGGTCCAATCACTTTTAAAGATGTTGTTAGATATAGAAGACAAAATACAAGGAACAGATCAAAATGAAGCAAATAAATGTCGCCAACAAGAGAATTTCTAGTGGAGTTTAAAACCCATAACTTTCCTATGTTCATATATGAAGATATAACGAATGAAACTCCACTCCATGTACAATCACAAGAATGGGATCCTTGATCCATTTTGAACTGTCATGTATATCTAAAAAACAAACAAACAAACAAAAATAACAACAACAATAATTACAAATTTGCATCCTAATTAGAATAAGTTATACTCCATATGTAAAATATGTCAAAATACACTTTACTGTCCCATACATCTAAAAAGAACAAATAAATTTTAAAAAGACATAAAAAAAAAGTAAAAAAAAAAATATCCCATAGGCATCCTGGGGAGGTATGAGGCTCAAGGTCACCTCTTGGAAAGATGGGGATCTTGTCATCTCAGGATACAGGCTGTCCTTGTTCCAGGAGGAAACTTCCCAGGATGCATACCAGTGTGAAGAAAAGGTCACTACCCACACCTTCCCGAAATTTTGTGCAGTTTAAAAAACAAATAATAGAATAAATTTAAAGTTAGCATTCCCAGAATAAAATATATAATAATAAAATATAATTATTTTATATAATAATATAAAAAAATATAATACATAACAAAATATATAACAATAATAAATATTTTTATCACCTCAAAGTTGGATGACTATTTCCTAATCTGACTATGCCTCAGTTTCTTAAACTATAAATTGGCATATTACTGCCCAAAGCATAGGGTTATTATGCAGTTAAACAAAATAACCTGTATAAGCCGGGCATGGTGGTGCACACATATAATCCCAGTGGCTCAGGAGGCTGAAGCAGGAGGATCGCAAGTTCAAAGCCAGCCTCAGCAAAAAGCAAAGCACAAAGCAACTCAGCGAGACCCTGTCTCTAAACAAAATACAAAATAGGGCTGGGGATGTAGCTCAGTAGTCAAGTGCCCCTGAATTAAATCCCTGATAACTGCCCCCATCCCCAAATAACCTGTATAAAGCACTTAGATGACTATGCAGCATGAGCAGAAGCATGTAGATCTGTGAGTCTTGAGGGCATTGGAGCAAACCCCCTCTCTGATTTGATCCTGGGAGGGGGTAAAAATTAGTGTCAGGTAGATTTTTAGTAATTAAAATTGAAAAAAAAACCTTCCTCAAGCTAGTCTAAATCAGGTCCGGCCACTGCATTTATTCCCTCAAGTTTCCACAGGCAGACACCAAGTTTAATGTCCTCAGATAATCTTGAAAAACTTTTAAGGTTAAGAATTGAGAGATTGGCAAAATACAAAATGGAAAACAGTGATGAACATACAAAAGGGGTCTAATTCTCCCACTGTGGAGAATGGAGGTTTTCTCTAGGGACTTCTCCGGATCCAAGCTATACAACACCTTCAATTCTCATCCCCGGCATGTCAACTTTGCTCTATTCTAACTTGAAAAGTGCCCTTTTCTATCAAACAATAAGAATGCCTTAATTCATGCTGTGACTGTTTATAACAAAAATATAGGCATAAAATTGTAGATTCTCTGGGTGTAAATCAATGGCAAAGACATGATATCCCTCTTATGTCATTAGCCAAAATCTAATAGCCTTTCTAGAGAAGAAACTCACTGTTAATACGATTCTAATGTTTGTATTATTCCTTCTAGTGAAAATTTAACTCCAAATTATTTCCTGGATATTGTTCGTTGTATCCTTCAGTTTTATTTAATATTATCTCCATTCCACATTTGTCCAATAAAATCTGAAGACAAGGGAAAGAATCAGAAAAAAGTGAACTAGGGATCAGTTTGCTGCCATTTCTCCATCCACATGTCCTAACGTACATTACTTAACAGAACATAAGGTTTCTTCATCTCATTACCCATATGAGGATTCTCCCCTGTCCATGACCTGTGGCACATATCAAGTCTCAAACTGGTTTAACCTGTGAGACATAGGTCATTGAGAGTTAAATTCACTTTAAAGTGATTAAAGGGAGCAAAATAAAAGAATGGAGATTCAATTAATAATTAGATTCTAGGGGCTGTGGCTGTGGCTCAGCAGTAGCTCCCTTGCCTGGCATGTGTGAGGCACTGGGCTTGATTCTCAGCACCACATATAAATAGATCAAATAAAGGTCTATCAACTAAAAAAACATTTTGTTAAATGTTTAGATCTTACAGATCTGTGAATCTCCTGTTTTTCTAGAAGCCAAGTGAAACTGAAGTTTAAAGGGTTAGATAAACCTTGCAGCCCTATTTGTTAAATGCTTTTCTACTAGAAGAACAGCTCTGCATCACTGCCTTTTTCTACAGTTTAATACACAACTTTGCACACAATTCCTGCTCAAGTTTATTGTTTCGTTTTGCTTTTGAGGACTGGATATGTGTTCCTGAAATTAGTCCTTGAAATCTGACAATCTTGTCATCATATTATACAGTCCTCTTTCCATTAACATGTTCAATTAAGTGGGCTATCTCACTCCTCAAATAGGCTAAATACTATTATATCTAGCCTCTTAGGGTATCAGAGATTAAATTCAACCTGTTTATTTCAAAGGTGAGACTAACAGTTGACAAGATTATGCATAAGTGATTAAGAACTTGCACCCAAATTAGATAGATGACAATTTATTTCAGCAGAACATCTATGTCTCTAAGTTTCTTAACTGCAAAATGAAGATAACCTTTTAACTATTGTAAGAAAATATGAAATGATCCTTCCAAAGCACTTATATACCTGGTGTGTAATTAAGAGTTCCAAAACTAGTCATTATTTTTACAAGTCAATAAAATTATTTGCCAGAGTATGAGCTCCAGGAAATAATTCGGGTTGAGAACTGGGTTGGTCCGTGGCCCTTTGCATGGGTGCATCCTCTGAGCCCCTAATTATGAGGATACCACAGAGGCAGCAGCTATGGAGCTCCTGGGCTCTTCAGCACACCTTCCTACCTCCTGGGGCATAGCCCTCCCCACCTGACAAGGAGCAAAGGGAAGCTCTGTGCTTTTACCCTATTTAATTGTGGTCCTAGAAGTTCATCACAATTTAGGAACAATACAACATAGGATTGTATTTTGTGAGCTGGGTCTCCAATGTTGAGTTGGCTCAAGAACTCACATGAGTGACTCTTTGCCTAAGACCTTCCTGAGGGACAGAGATCTGTGTCAACCTGCCCCAGACGCTGGCTTAGCTTCCTAATGTGTTACTAACAAGTTCTGCCCATTAAAGTTTCTGTCTAATCAGGCACTTTACTGCCCCAGGCAGAAGGGGATCCTGCTGGAAAGGCTAAGCTCACAGGACTGGGTTTCTCCTCAAGTTGTGAAGCTACCTTTGAGCTTCCTGAGGCTTTACCCCTTTATATTTGTGGCCCCATGGGGTCAACGCTGTCACGTTAGATTCTGGCAGAGACTGGAATTGTGTTGTCATCTTAATTTCCCTCAAAAACTCTTACATGGGCTAAAAGGCATGCCTTAGCTCTTCTAATGTCACACACACACACACACACACACACACACACACACACATACTCCCACAGGTGACTTGACGGACAACAGGGTACAGATGAAGGAAGAAATGAGCGGTCCAGGCTCATGTGTATGTAAATAACAGATGAATCGTCATGGGCTAGGAGAAAAAGCCATAGAAACAAGCAGTTGGAAGGAGGTAAAAGAAACTAAAAGGGGCTCAAACATCATTTGGTTATTTTTTAAATCACATCTTAGGCATGGTAAAATAATATCTGCAGTTCAACTAGAAGGTAAACTAAAAAATAAAAACCACACAAAGAACAGGAAAATTATCACCCAGTGGCAGGATCTCAAGTGCACTTAACAGCTTCCTTTCAATAGTGATAAGGTTAAGGGCCTTCTGGGTGAGGAGCAGGTGCAGGATCCATAATGACTAGAGGGTGGGAGTTGTCGGGGGTGACCTCCAGTGACACTGCCCTCACTGTAGGAATATTTTAAAAGGGCCTCCAAAGCTGGCCAGCTGACCCATACCATCCCCCACACAGCCCAAAGGCAGCTCCCTTTCCTCTAGACACTGAGCAGAGATGATGTACATGTCCCCAAAGGTGTCATCTGGGTCTTGGTTGGATCCCCATGGTCTCCCAAAGTAGCAGGTTACATAGCAGAAAATTCCCTGAAGGGGACCGTGGAAGACTGAGCTTTGCTGGTCTCCTTTAATATAACTTAACATGGCACTTGGAAAGCCCTGCCTCAGTGTCTCATCCAGATTGGGAGGTTCCAAAGCAGCTCTATATGCTCTGCCCTCCTCTGGGGCCAGAGAAGTGCACCACACCTGTGCGGAAAGGTGGGTCCTACTCACCCAGCTCACTCTGGAGTTTCTCTGGAAAAAAAAAAAAAAAGAGGGGGGATGAGATGGAGAATAATGTATTAAGGAATTTGGTCTAAGGGAGAGGAGAGAAACTATTTTCAAGAAATAAAAGCCAGCTCTATGAAATGCAGAAAACATTTTTTCCTACACATCATGTGGTGATCCCATTTGTCTTCCCTTTTTTCTGCACAACAAAAACGCTGTCAGATCTATCACCCAATAATTTGGTTTGTTTCTGCTGATATTTTTCTGTTAAAAAATAACACATACCTGTTTTTATAAATGCATGGAAGCAATAAAACTGTACAGACATAAACAAGTATTGCTTACAATTCCAAACTAAGAATATACAATATTGGTTTCTTTTAGCATTAATATATAATATTTTACCTTTGATTTTAACCTATTTATATTAATAATAAATCCAAATATATAGAATGTGCCAAAGGTCTTAAGTTATTTAAAACCAGTAATTTTTACATGATTAGAAATGTTTATTGAGCCAGATGCCGTGGTACACGCCTGCAATCCCAGCACTTGGGAGGCTGAGGCAGGAGGATTGCGAGTTCAAAGCCAGCCTCAGCAATGGCAAGGCACTTAGCAACTCAGTGAGACCCTGTCTCTTATAAAATGCAAAAAAAAAAAAAAAAAAGGGGGCTGGGTATATGGCCCAGTGGTCGTGTGCCCCTGAGTTCCATCCCTGGTACAAATAAATAAATAAATAAATAAATAAATAAATAAATAAATAAATAAATAAAATTTAAAAAAGAAATGTTTATTGATAGATGGACAATATTTATCATCATGAGATTATTTAAGCCTCTAAAATTTTTCAAAAATGTTTTTGTCAATACTATAGGTTTTTTAAAAACTATATTTTTAGTTGTAGATGGACACAAGACATTTATTTTCTTTCTTTCTTTATTTTTATGTGGTGCTGAGGATCCAACCCAGTATATCACATTGCTAGACAAGTGCCCTTCCACTGATCTATAACCCCACCCCTGCTATAAGTTTTAGTAACATAAGACATAACACTTCACTATCAAATTTGGTCTTCCTGTGGGGTTTTTTTTTATTCTATTTATAGATGAGAGGATAATTTGGATGCTGTTGTGTAAAGAATTCTGTCCATCTCTGATTACCAACATATGACAGACTCCTAGAAGTAATTAGCACAACACAACTTAGGAAAATATTTTAGTTGAAATAATGTATTTATAATATTTACAATGTAATAAATAATTATAAGTAAAAAACATCAATGCAAGCAAAAAGAAAAAGTAGAACTTGAAGATTACTGGAGTACCATTAATGGCTATTAAATCAAAATGCAGAATATATATTATATTTCTAGTGGTAAGTGTTTTATACCTTTTAATACATATTATTAAATGGTAGATACTTTTCCTGATTAAAAAAAAAAATACAAGTTACTGCTGCATGGTCCCTGGAACCTCTGCTGCTGACCTAGGCATCTTGTCCCACAGGCAGAGCACTGACCTGGGAGGGCAATGACTGCCCCCTTCCCCTCTGTGAGGACACGATTGTGGATGAAGCAAGACACAGTTTCTATAGACATATTCCTGATCACAAGGGTGTCTTCCACATAGAACAGGCCCTCTTCATCTTGGATGTGATGCTCAGAGACAGTCAGCAACCTCTCTCCTGTGATGTCTTCCCAATAGACTTGGGGCTCTGCGAACCAGCCCTTTGCAGTGCACACAAGCTGGACTTCACCTTCCCTGGGTCCTTCCATGCGGATGTTAGGGGCAGACCCCACATCTGTGGAGGGAAGTCACAGCTCTGAGCTCTAGAGCCCATAGAGGTACAAACCCTAGTGACAGATCTCAGTGATGTTGCTTACAGGGAGATGGTGGGATCTCAGGGGTTGGGGAGCAGAAAGTATTCCAAAGTTTTATTCCCATTTAAATTGGAGTTCTGATACATTTTGCTTGTTCTCCAGTCTGATTTTTAAATTTTAGCACTTGAGCATATTTTTTCTTCAGATCAGGACAGGAAAATAAGAGGGAAGGGAGGCATCATAATATTTGTGTCTCTCGTATGGCAAACAAACATGTGTTTGTAATTTATTCATTAGATCTTTTATGCTGTGAACCCCTTTCCTCTTAATATTGTCAGTATCAGGCACTTTGTCTGACATTTTGAACAGTATCTGGAATCCAATTTAAACAAAATGTTTAGAATAAATTTAGAAATCACCCCCATGGGGGTTATTCTTTCCATTTTTTTTTTTATTGGTGATTGTAATCTTGGGATGCAGTAGATAAACTGCATTAGGATTCTTGTATTTAAATATTCCATTAAGGAAGTTCTTTTTTTTTTTGGTACTGGGGATTGAACTCAGGGGCACTCGACCACTGGGCCACATCCCCAGCCCTTTTTTTTTGTATTTTATTTAGAGACAGGGTCTCACTGAGTTGCTAAGTGCCTCGCCATTGCTGAGGCTGGCTTTGAATTCCCGATCCTCCTGTCTCAGCCTCCCAAAGTGCTGGGATTACAGGCGTGCGCCACCGCGCCCGGCTACCATTGAGGAAGTTCTAATGGGGAAAACATTTTTAAGAAATCCTAGAGCAATTTATGTAGTCATGAAATCCTTTCAACACTACACCTCTCAAACCCAAAGGAGACTATATTTTCTGTAGATGGGAATTTTGTCTTTATCAATTGTGGATAGAAAGAGATCCACTCCCTTACCTGGAGTAATAGAAAAGTTTTGGCTTAATTTTAAATGTCTCAGATAGTGCAATGCATTAGTATGTACCCACTCCACTCATATCTCAGAATCCATGGATTCTTTTTTCATTTTAAATGATCTTGAACATAGTAACAATTCATAATCACAGGTATTGAAAAAGGTGTCAGGAATAAATAGGGAATCGGCATCAGTCAGCATATTACCATCTCCAGAGAACTGCTCTCCTATTGAGGTAAATGGATTTACCTGATTTTGTCTTTAGTACACGGAGGAGCTATTCCTGTCAGGCTTACTTTTTGAATATTTCCCTTCAAGATAGACCTATTTTCAGTTATCTCCTTCCTTCCCATTCCTTCCTGCTTTTCTGATATGATACATTCTGGGGGACCATCCATTCACAGTGGGTGTTTCCAAAGGCACTTGTGAGCCCCAGATTCATTGAATGCCATTTATAATAATCTCACTAAAAGCACAAAGTTCCTAAATTCTTTTGTCTCATCAGTGGATTTCTAATAAGGGACATTAGACAGATAAATAAATAAATAAATACCAAAGTTTCACATTTCATTATGGCATAGATGAGGTTGGTAGAGGACAACCCATTTCACTGAGATACAGATGATGGACAGTCAGCTGGACTCAGCAATCGACTTGCTCTTGTACACCAGCCTTATGTGGCACAAATTTGTGTCCTAGCAAAATTGCTAATGATTACATGTCATGGCTTTCAAATAATCCTTAAGGGTAGTCCAAAATCATGCAAATTGAATTTTGGAAAAAACCTTTTGTGAGCTTGCTTTCAAGTTTCCGGAACCACCTGCTTTCAGATGGTTCAGGGTAGAGGGCTGGGCATTAGGAATTGCTGTGATGATTCAAAGGGAATTCTTCAATTGACATCAAACTTACCATAAATTAATATATTTCTCCCTCCGAGACCTGTCTTTGCCCAAATACTTACTTACTACTTCAAGCAGCATGCTTGTCTCTCCATGATAGTTCCCCTCCTGGAAATGGCACCAATATTGCCCATTGTCAGATGGTTGGATGTTGTGTATCTTCAGAGTCATTTTTCCCTCTGCAATGTTGTCATCTATCAATTCTATCAGGTCTGTGTACTCTTCCACCTGCATCTGGGTCACCTCAACTCCATCCCAGTGTGCAATCACAGATGTGCCAGGCTCTGAGTGGTACTACCTCACCTCCATGTGCATTGCAGTCCTCTTGGGGAAGAGCTGACAGGTTAGTAGGGCATCTTCCCCAACCCTGGCCAGGATGGGATATGCAGGACCAATCACTCTAAAGTCATCTATAAAAGAATGAAAAAGAGGAACCAGAAATGCCAACCAGAGGAACAGTATGCTTGCTTTTTGTGTGTCCGATCTATTGGAATAGAGGGATGTTCTAAAGAAATGGTGATTTGCATGTTTGCTTGTTAAAAAGAATCGTGTTATCCAAATAAAAATAGTAAATTTGAGCACGAATGCAGAATCTATCACTAACAGCTTCTGACTTGGGGGCAATTCTATTATTCTTAGTGAGACTTTGACAT
This sequence comes from Tamias sibiricus, assembly GCA_025594165.1. NCBI lineage: Eukaryota > Metazoa > Chordata > Mammalia > Rodentia > Sciuridae > Tamias > Tamias sibiricus. Next base: position 31,807,338 of record CM046666.1, read on the forward strand.
TTGGAATCTTAATTTATTCATCTTTAAGGTACTAAATCAATCTGAGTTTCATCTCAAGTGATATGTAAATTGATTTTTAGTTGGGAACTTTATAATTGGTAGTAATTAACATTTTAGTCATTTTCCCAAAATTAAAGTAACACATTGATTCATGAGATTTTTTTCATGAGATTTTTTTTTTTTTTTTTTTTTTTTTAGCTTTTCTGGATCACTTGTGTCTTAAATAAAGAAATTGAAGGTTTTTTTTTTTTTTTTTTTTTTTTTTTTTCCTTTGTGGAGAATGAACAAGGCAGTGTGCTGAATGATTCATGGACATTTGTACACATACATATTATTCTCACTTTTCTCATTTTAGAATTTTTTGAAGGTAGTTAGTTTTCTTGTCTCTGTATTTTTTTATTTTCATTTTTGATTAGTATATTTTGGTTTGGTTTTGTATTGTTGTTCATCTGTCCATTTCTCTTGATTCTCTTTCTCTCTTTTCTTTTGCTAACAGCCAAATTCTATTGTTCTCTTTTCCTCTTCCTTTAATTTTTTACTTCTACTTTCTCTCCTCCTCATAATCATCATATCCTACATCTCTTCTCTATTCTCCCTGTTTACGTTTAGAAATAGCAGACCCTCTTGAAAACTTATTGTTTTTACTGTTGGCTTACCATACAATTTCTGTTTATTGTGCTAATTAACCTTGTAGATATCATAATAGGAAATAAGTATTTAGTTTAATGCTGTATTGTGTTTTGGTTGTTATTATTATTTGTCTCCCCCTAAACCATGAGGTACTAGAAATCTTCAGGACACCATAAATTCATAGGGTAGAAGCTGTGCCATGTCAGATTCATACCAATAAATGGGTAGACACACAACCAATAAGAAAAAGCAAGGGAACAAACCAGTGGAAACAAACCAAAATACCTCTGTAACAGAATCCATTGATACCACAGTGAAGAAAATGTTAAAGAAGGAATTTAGAAAGCTCATAGTTAAACTAATCTTCAAGATACAAGATAATATAAAGAGTGAAATCAGAGAGAAAAAAACAGGAAGTGAAAGATCACTTCAATAAAGAGATAGATAATTGAAACAGAACCAAATGGAAATCTTCCACATGGAGGAATTGATAAACCAAATTAAAAAGCCAATGGAAAGCATCACCAAGCAGACTAGACCAGTTGGAAGACAAAGTTTCAGGCAATGAAGACAAAATATATAATCTTGAAAATAAAGTTGACCCATGGAGAAAAGATATTAAGAAACCACAGACAGAACTTTCAAGAAATATGGGATAACATGAGAAGGCCAATTTAAGACTTATCAGGATAAATGAAGGCTCTAAGTACAAACCAAAGGAAAGCACAATCTTTTCAATGAAATAATATCAGAAAATTCCCCAAACTTTAAGAATGAAATAGAAAATCATATACAGGAGGCATACAGGACTCAAAACATGCAAAATTACAACATACCCACACACATTATTCTGTATGTATGCTTGACATACAGAATAAGGACAGAATTTTCAAGGCTGATAGAGAAAAACAACAGGTCAGATTTAGAGGTAAATCAATTCATATTTCACCTGATTTCTCAGCCCACCCCCTGGAAACTAGGAGGTCTTGGAATAATATATACCAAGCTCTGAAAGAAAATTGATGACAACCAAGAATAGTGTATCCAACAAAATTAAGCTTTACATTTGAAGATGAAATGAAAATGTTCCACAATACACAAAAGGTAAAATAATTCACGACTAGAAAGCCTGAACTACAAAACATACTCAATAAGGTATATGATGAAGAAGAAATGAAAAATAAAATTGAAAACTAACAGAGGAGGAACTACACTAGAAGAATCCTCAATCAAATGAGAAATTAATTCAAATAAAAAAATCAGAAATAAATCAAAATGACAGGGAATAAAAATCATCTCTCAATAATAACATTGAATGTAAATAGCCTCAACTCATGAATCAAAAGTCATAGACTGTCAGATTAGATTAAAAAAACAACACCCAACAATATGCTGTCTCCAAGAGACTCACCTCATAAGCAAAGACATCCACAGACTGAAGGTGAAAGGACAGGAGAAAACACATTATTCACATGGATAACATAAACAAGCAGGGGTCTCTATCCTCATACCAGATAAAGTAGACTTTGAGCCAAAGTTAATCAGAATGATAAAGAAGACATTTCACCCTGCTTAAGGGAATTATACATCAACAAAACATAACAATCATAAAATATTTATGCCCCAAACAATGAAGCACCTACATATATCAAACAAACTCTTCACAATTTCAAGAATCAAATAGATCAAACACAATAATACTGGGTGACTTTATCATACTTCTCTCACCACTCAATAAATCTTCCAAACAAAAACTAAATAAAGAATTTATAGAACTAAAAAAATTAATAATTTAGGCATAATTATATATAGATTATTTAATCCATTAATGACTTTCTTGTCAGCAGCACATGGATCATTTTCTAAAACAGACCATATATTAGGCCACAAAGCAACTCTTAACAAATACAAAAACATTGCGATAATACTTTGCATTCTATCAGAACATAATAGAATGAAATTAGAAATCAATGACAAGATAAAAATAGAAGCTACTCTAACACCTGGGGAATAATTAATGTGCTATTGAATGATAAATGAATAGCCAAAGAAATCATGAGTGAAATAAAAAAAAAATTCTTAGTGGTGAATGAAACTACAACATATCAAAATCTCTGGGACACTATAAAATCAGTTCTAAGAGGAAAACTCATAGCATTGAGATCATTCATTAAAAGAATAGAAAGTCACCAAATAAATAATCTTATATTATATCTCAAAGTGCTAGAAAAGAACAAATCAACTCAAAAATCAGCAGAAGACAGGAAGTAATTGAAATCAGAGTCAAAATTAATGAAATTAAAACAACAACAAAAAAATTTCAAAAACAATCAATGAAACAAACAGTTCTTTGAAAAAAATAAAGTAAAATGGATAAACACTTAGCCAAGCTAGCTAAAAGAAAGAAGAAAAAAAAACTCAAATTATTAAAACTTGTGATGAAAAAGGAAATATCACCATGAACACTACTGAAATCCAGAGGATTATCAGAAAGTATTTTGAAAATTTATACTCCAATAACTTTGAAAATTTTGAAGACATCAAAAAAATTCTAGAGACATATGACCTACCCAAATTAAATCAGGGGGACATATAAATTTTAAACAGTTGGATTACAAATAATGAAATTGAAGCTTCCATCAAAGCCTACCAACAAAGAAAAGCCCAGGTCCAGATGGATTCTCAGCTGAGTTCTACCAGACTTTCAAAGAATAACAAACACCAATCCTCCACAAATTATTCCATGAAATAGAAAAGTAGGGAACCCTTCCAAACTCATTCTATGAAGCTAGTATCGTCCTGCTACCAAAAGCAAAGACACATCAAGGAAAGAAAACTTCAGACCAATATCCCTGATGAATATAGATGCAAAAACTTTTAGTGAAATACTGGCAAACCACATACACATTAAAAACATAGTGCAGGGGCTGGGGTTGTGGCTCAGTGGTAGAGCGCTTGCCTAGCACGTGCGCAGCCCGGGTTCGATCCCCAGCACCACGTAAAAATAAAGGCATTGTGTACAACTAAAACAAATAAATAAATTTTTAAAAAAAATAGGACACTATGATCAAGTAAGATTCATCTCAGAGATGCAAGGTTAATTCAACATATGGAAATCAATAATTGTAACTCATCACATCAGTAGACTTAAAGACAAGAACCACATTGTTATCTCAATAGATGCAGAAAAAAACATTTGACAAAATACAGCATCCCTTCATGTACAAAACACTAGAAAAAACTAGGGATAATAGGAACATACCTCAACATTGTATGCTAAATATGCTAAACCCAAGACCAACATCATTCTAAATGGAGAAAAATTGAAAGCATTCCCTCTAACAACTGGAACAAGATGTGAATGCTCCCTTTTGCCACTTCTATTTAACATAGTTCTTGAAACTCTAGCCAGAGCAAATTTGGCAAAAGAAAGAAATTAAAGGAATATGAATAGGAAAAGAAGAGCTCAAATTTTCCCTATTTGCCAATGACATGATTCTATATTTAGAAGACCCAAAACAATTCATCAGAAAAATTCTAGAACCCATAAATGAATTCAGTAAAGTAGCAGTATACAAACAAAATTAACACCCATAAATCAATGGTGTCCTATACTCCAATGACGAAATGGCTGAAAGAGATATTAGGAAAATTATCCCATTGACAATGACCTCAAAACAACAACAACAACAAAACAAACAAACACAAAAACACACACACACACACACACACAAAACTTGGGACTCAATCTAACAAGAGAGGTGAAAGACCTCTACAATGAAAACTATAGAAATTAAAGAAAGAAACTGAAGACCTTAGAAGATGGAAAGATCTCCCATGTTCTTGAATAGGCAGAATTAACATTGTAAAAAAGTCTATCCTACCAAAAGTGCTAAACAGATTTAATGCAATTCCTATTAAAATTCCAATGATGTTCTTCATAGAAATAGGAAAAGTAGCCATGAAATTCATTTGGAAAAATAAGAGGCCCAGAA
>CM046666.1:31812062-31971850 GCA_025594165.1 Tamias sibiricus
AGAACAGAAACCCTGCACCTACTAGAAAAAAATATAGGCCAAATAATCCAACATGGTGGTTTAGGAACTGACTTCGTCAACAAGACTTCTAAAGCACAAGTAATAAAATTGATAATCAGTAAATGGATGGTATCAAACTAAAAAGCTTCTTTATAGCAAAGGAAACAATTAAGGGCATGTAGAGAGAACCTACAGAATGGGAGAATATGTTTGCTATTTGCTCTTCAGGTAAGGCATTAATTTCCAGAATATACAAAGAACTCAAAAAGCTTAACACCAAAAAGAAAAGGAAACAAACAAACAAACCAACCCACAAATGGGCAAAGGAACTGAACAGACCCTTTTTCAAAAGAAGAAATAGGAACAGTCAATGAATATATTAAAAAGTTAAAAAAGTTCAACATCTCTAGCAATTAGAAAAATGCAAATTAAAACTACACTGAGATTTCACCTCACTCCAGTCAGAATGGCAATTATCAAGAATACAAGTAAAAATCAATGTTGGTGAGGATGGGGGAATAAGGGTATACTCATACATTGCTGGGACTATAAATTGGTGCAATTATTCTGGAAAGCCATATGGAGATTCCTCAAAAAACTACAGTGGAATCAACATTTGACCTGGTTATACATTCCTCAGTATAGATCCAAATGAATTAAAATCAGTGTGCTATAGTGATGTAGCCATATCAATGTTTTATAGCAGCTCAATTTACAATAACTAAGCTATGGAACCAACCTAGGTGCCCTTCAACAGATGAATGGATAAAGAAAATATGGTATATATACACCATGGAATATTACTCAGCATAAAGAAGAATGAAATTTTTGCATTTACTAGTAAATGGAAGGATCTGGAGATTATAACACTAAGTGAAATAAACTAATCCCTAAAAACCAAAGATTGGATGGTCTCTCTGATATGTGATGTCAACAGAACAAGGGGAGAGTCAGGGAAGAAGAGAAGTTCAGTGGATTAGACAAAGGGAAATGAAGGGAACGGAGTGGGGATGAGAAAGACAGTGAAATGAATCTGACATAATTTTCTTATGAACATATATAAATACAGTACAGTATAGTGAATCTCAACATCACATCCACAAGACTGGGATCCTAATTAGAATAAGATATACTCCATGTTTCTATAAATATGTCAAAATAGAGTCAACTGTCATATATAACCAAAAAGAACAAATTCAAAAAGTCACTATCAAACTTAAATAGAGACCTATTTGCATCCCTCATTGATGGTGTGAAGATATGAAGTCAGCCCTCTGATTGACTTCTTTTACAGGTCAGGAAACCACAGAGAGGGGACAGCAGCCTCATTACATCACGCAACTGCCTCAGCACTGAATCTGCAGCCTGTGCTGCCCCTTCCAGTGTTTTTCTCTACTTCACTTGGCTGCACTTTTCCTTGGAGTTGTGACATTTCCCTTCCACATTAAATTTTCATAATTCTTTTCAAGGCATAAAATTCAGCTACTGAAATTTCCAAGTCCATTTCTTGGAAGTCTCTTCTAGTTTCTTATTTATAAGTTTTATGACACTTGATGTGTGGTAAGAGCAGCTGCTTTTCTTGTTCCCAAAGCTCTGTCACACAGGCAACTAAGAGAATGGATGGATGATGGCTCAGCGTTTTCCAGCCACCGATCCAAGTGTTTTCTGTGTATGGCGTCAGGGGCTCCCAAAGCCAGTGCTACTCTAGGAAGCATAAGTACTGTGGTTATTCTCATGCTACAGGTGAAGAACAAAGGAATAAGGTGCATGAATCACTTTCCAAAGATGACACAGCTGGGAATGGAAAGCCCTTTTTGGAACACAGGTGTTTGCATTCTGCATTTTTTTTTTTTTTTTTGTACCAGTAGTTGAACCCAGGATGCCACTGAGCCACATCCTCAGCCCTATCTTTTATTTAGAGACAGGGTCTTGCTGAATTGCTCAGGACCTCGCTAAATTGCTGAGGCTGGCTTTGAACTTGCAATCTATCTGCCTCAGCCTCCCAAGCTGCTGGGAGGGATCTGCACTCCTGAAGACTGTACTAGTCCTTTTGAATTGCAGACTTTGCACCTGGACGGAATCACTGGGACATTATATCAAAGGGAAGAAGGGGATCCTACCTGATTGCTTCGTGGTCAGCAGAACGAATAAGAAGGAGGCAATGATACCAGACAGATTGGGCCCTGGAAGATCCACCATTCTCCCTGGAGCAAACACAGGAGAAGTATGACTGTAGTAAGCAAGCTGTGATACACCTGGCAGGCTCTGCAGTTTCCAGAGGCTGTGCCATCTTAGCCAAGAATCAACATCAACCCCTTCACAATGGAAGAGTGAAGTGGCTTGGCTCCATTTCTCTGCAGTTATTGATCACACCTGACCCCTTCCCTGATGTATTTCACTTTAAGCCATTTCTTAGGCTTGAAGGCAGAAGGTTTCTGATTGAAATGAAAGGCTGTCCTGAGCTAAAGAGACATAATATTACAAAAAAGCAAAAACAAAACAAACAAACAAAAACTCCTTAATCTATCATTGAGAATGCAGAAATTATAGAGCAGGATTCAAATTTTTTTTTTTTTGTCCTCTTCCTGACCCCTCTGCAAAATCCTTCATCACTAGTTTCCTAGATACAGAGGAAAGAGATGGAAGGCTCTGCATCACTGGGCTGCCACCAGGAAGCCAACATTCAGTTCCACCATTCACAGAACCCTGGAGCACAGGAGCCTGGGAGAGTGAAGGAATGTTTGTGGAAATGGTGCTACCAGAGAAGACGGTCAAGGAAATGACCTTACTGGCTATTTAGAATAGTCTCGAAGACATGTAGGAATGAATAAAAGAAATAGCCTAATTGGCAGAGATCAGCAAACCCAACAAGCACATTGTATCAGCATAATAAAAATATTTGTACACAGCTGAAAAATTTAAAACTTACCAGGACAAGATGGTGTGAGTATAGAAAAATGAAAAACTAAGAGTGAAAGACATCTAAGGCATTATATCTGATGTGTCAAGTTTTAAAAGAAAAACTTGCCTGACACTTGGTAGAAAAACCAGCTCTGGAGCAACATTGAGTCACTCACTCCTCCCTTTTCCCCAGAAACTAATGCTAGTAAAATTTTATGGGGCAGGATGAAAAAAATCAACAGTCTGAAATAAAGATTATAAATTGAGATTCAGGAGATTATTATTAAGCTAATGTTATTCTATTTGTTTTAAAAAATGTGTACTTTCATCTAAGACATCTTTAAGCAAACTAATGAGCCCAGTCACAATACATCTAAAAGAGCACTAATATATCTATATAAAAATGAGACTGAGTATCAAAGACAGCACAGATGGCCAGTGGGTTCCATGTGAAGCACAGCTCACTTCTCCTGGGGTTGAAGGATCTTGCTGCTGCTTCCTCAACTCCTCTTATGAAAAGTAGAAACATGTTTTTTCACCAAACTAGAGCAAAGAAAGGCCCACCAACCCCGTGCCAAGCACCATCTCTCAGTCCTGTGAACTAAGAAGAGCCCATGCTTATTACAGAACTCTTTATAGGTTTGTGTTTCTTTATATCTTGTGTTAAAGCAGGGAGGGAAAGCCTACAAATGTACTGTAGAGGAATTGCTTGTTCCTGTTGTCGCCTGAAGCGATGGCCGCTTGGAGCAAAGAAGTCGCGGGAAGAAGTTTAGAGACGAACTGGAAACAAACAGCTCTTTATTCTGATAACTTTTCTCTCTGGCTCTAACTACACCCCGACATGCCATCCACGCTCCTCTAACCACCCAAATGGCGCAGACCTGATCAGCAATCTCACTCAAGTCCCTCGAGATCTCCGGCCAAGTCCCGTGAGACTACGGAAGGCGCCAATGCCCAAATATCTCCAAAGCCCATAGTCAACCACAATCTTAGCCATCTCCCCAAACAGGGCTCCTACATGTTCCAATCAAGGAAGGTTTTGAAGAACATTGTGAAAACGCATCTTAACCTCCCCTCATGCTCAAGGACGGATTTTGTGAGCGGGAATGAAAGAAAGAATAACTACTTTGTACCACGTCTCCATAGAGAAAAGGGCAGCTTTGCCCTTAGAGGACATTTTGGCAATGTCTGGGGACATTTTTGGGAGTCATAACTGGGGAGAGGGGACACAAAATGAGGAGAAGACAGAAGTGCTGCTGGGCATCCTATAATGCACAGGACAGGCCCTATAGCAAAGAATTATTGATCCCAGAATGAAAGTAATGCCAGGGAAAAACCCTGGCATGGACTATTGCTGTCAGCATGTTAAAAGTCTTTCACACATTCTTTGGAAGATTTAAAAAAAAAACACAAACAAACTAGATTTAAATAGTAACCTTTAAATTAAAATGGTTTAATTATAAACTTTTGACATCTCTACTACTGAATGTAGACCAAGGATCTTCTGAAACTATTATTGATGATAAAAGTGATAAACGTTGGTGTCATAAAATTCTTTAGAAAATCATTTAACTTTCTGCATGAAATATAAGTGTTAAGAACAATGAAGCCGGGGCGCGGTGGCGCACGCCTGTAATCCCAGCACTTTGGGAGGCTGAGGCAGGTCTGGGGATCGCCGAGTTCAAAGCCAGCCTCAGCAATGGCGAGGCACTTAGCAACTCAGTGAGACTTGTCCTGTCTCTAAATAAAATAGCTTAGCTTAAGATTAAAAAAGGTCTGTCTTCTTGTCTTCTTAGCTTAGAGAGAAAGAAAGATAGATAGAGCTTAGCTTAAGATTAGCTTAGATAGAGCTTAGCTTAAGATTAGCTTCTTGTCTTCTTGTCTTCTTAGCTTAGAGAGAAAGAAAGATAGATAGAGCTTAGCTTAGAGTAAGATTAGAGCTTCTTTCTTCTCTCTTCTTTCTTCCTTCTTCTTTCTTCTGTCTTCTGTCTTCCTTGGGAGCCTCGGCCTAACTCTGACCAGTCTATCTGGTTTCTCTTCTGTAACCGCTCTGCCTACGTTCTGGCCGCTCTGATTCTTCTGACCAACCGAGTGACTGCCCGACTGACTGAATTCTCCGTTCTCCTAACTCGGACCGCTTTCACCCGGTTATATACCTTCAGCTTTGCGGGTGCCTACAGGTGCGTCACATACATATCAGGTGGAACTTATGGCTTCCAGCTAGCTACAACAGCCCTTCCTAATTAGGGCTCCTTCATATTCCTTCCCTTTAGTTTAAAAAGGTGCTTTAATTCTATTTTCTCTATTTTATTTTCTCTATTTTCTTGTCCCTACCTAGCTTTTCACCTTTTATTTTTGAAAGGGTGGATATTTGAGCCCTTTTTGAGAAGGTGCTGTGGCTTTAAGGAAGCCTACTGCTGAGGAGCAGCTAACACACTTAGTTAAGCACAATTGCATAAGCGGCTTTGACTTTTTTTTTTTTTTTTTTTTTTTTTTTTTTTGGTCTCTTCTTTATTTTTATGGCTTTTTTCTTTATGGCTTTCTTGCCAAAGCTCAATGGCTTTTTCTCTGCATGGTTTTTACCATGCTATTTAATTCTCTATTTTCTTTTAAGCTCATGGCTTTTTTCTTTATGGTCGGCTTAATTCTTAACTGGATGTGACCCAGTGGTGCTTTTTTCTGTCTTCCTCGAGTGCCCCTGAGTTCAATCTGTAACCGCTCTGCCTACGTTCCGGCCGCTCTGATTCTTCTGACCGACCGAGTGACTGCCTGACTGACTGAATTCTCCGTACCGCTTTCACCCGGTTTGCGGGTGCCTACAGGTGCGTCACATACATCATATTCCTCCCTTTTAGTTTAAAAACTATTTTCTTTTCTTGTCCCTACCTAAAAAAAAAAAAAAAAAAAAAAAAAAAAAAAAAAGAACAATGATAAAGTAGTGGTTTGTGTTTAGGCATTAGGCGAATAACAATTCTAAATTCCAAGATCTATGCCTACACTGTTCATGTCAAAGAAAATGACAAATTACTACATATTGTGAGTCTTTAGATTTTTTTCCAGTAAAATATCTTAAATATTTAATACACCAAAGTAGGCACAGTTTTGGTTTGTTTAAAATTTTTAATTAACTAGTAATAATTAGTTCAGTTGATGAGGTGTGAAGCTTATAATGTCTACATAAACCTTAAAAACAATAGTAGTTCATCAGATTTTGAAACAACACAATTTTATAGAGAAGGAAAAATAGAAATAAGAGTTCTAGAGGACAAGGTGACTTTGTTTCTACTTTTGTGACCTTGGGCATCTCAGTTTACCTTCTTAAACTTCTACTTTCTCTCCTCTTTGATGGAGACAAGGGTTCCTGATATTTTTTCCAGCTATATCATCACCATGTGACAGACAAGGAAATCATGGCTCAGAGACACAAGCCCAATATCATACATGATGAAGGTACAAAATGATCCTGGTTTTCTGATTTTAATCTAGTGCCCTCCACTTCCAGCTGCTTCACAGGGTCACTGTGAGGATCAGGTAGACTGCGATGGCACTTTGAAAATGTCCAGTGGGAGATGGATATAAAATACAGTGAGAGGGATCTTAACCAGGACAGTTTCCCAACAGGACGCTGACTATGTGAATGCCCCACCTCCTCCTCCTGGTTGACCCCCCAAATTCCCATGGCTGTCCCTCCCTCACCAGGGACTCCAAACCACTCACGTGTGTCCCTCTCTCCTTGGCGGTGAAATCAGGGGCTGCTGGGTCTTCTACTCACTTGTTCTGAGGTGTATCCTTCATTCACATACCAGGTGTCCAAAGACTGCTTAGAGCCTGGGGTGTGCTGATTGGAGACAGAACTATGGGGCAGGCAGAGAAGGTGGAGGCAGCCCCTGGTGCCCTGAGGCTTTGGGTGAAGGAAGGCTTACTTCTACCAAGCTGGAGGCAAAGTGAAATCCCTGAGGCTCACTTTGAAAATGAGACTTCCAATCAGAATAGCATGTTCACCTCCCACCAGCGGCAATACTCTCAAAAGTGAAGCTCAGAGGACAAGTGGACTTTGCCTGAGTTCTGTTGCAAGTTCTTTAGACCTGCAGACACAGTTGTGACACTGGCCTTCCTCACTCTCCCCAGAAAGCCAGGGATTCATGATGAGTCACAGTTCCACACTCATATGTGCCATCTCCAGTAAGGCCCTCACGCAGACTTGCTGGCCAGCATCCTGTTAGGTCTTCACGCAGTGTCTCCTCACCCTGCCCTCCTCCTGCCACATGTCAAAGATTCCCCACCTGGGGCCAAATTTCCACCAGAACATGGTGCCCATGAGCCTGCAGAGTCAGAAGCAAGACTGCCTAGCAAATATTCCACCCATCATTCTACCGAGGAGAAAACAAGAGTCTCAGAAACAGAAAGGGCCTTCTTCCCAACCAGAGCACCTGCTGAAGGTCCCCTGTGGGCTACTTTACTGCTATTTTTGCTTCAATTCTTTGTCTCCTTTTTCTGAATAATAAAGGGGCTTGTCACTCTCAAATAATTACCAGAGAAATTTGATAAGCTTCTCAGCATAATGTTCAGGCACAAACAGTGTGTTGATAGAGCTTCTAGGCACCTTTGTTGTGTGCTTGTGTTTCAGCCAGACTTACTTCCACATTCCCCTTACATCTATTTTATTCAATATTTAGATGTCTCTTAGATCCATTCTCAGTGTTTCAAGAGTCCTCCAGAATAATGTTTAATTTCATATTTTCGTTTCAATGTAATAGCATACACAGCACTATGATAAGGTTTACAGCTTATTTTTCCTGAAGTTCCTTTCCTGCCCTTGTTATGATCAGCCCATATTTGGGCCACCTCACATGGGCACACCTCACTCTCCTCCTCTCTCATTCAGTCTAGACAAGGAAATTTCTCATGGTGGAGGATGAGGGTTTTCAGAACAAAGAAATAAATAAGCATCAATGAGAAATAAGGGTTTCCTGTTTGAATATTCAGTTGGAGTAGAGGAGTCTGCTCCCCACGTGGCCTCTGGCCCAGGTGGCAGCGTGCCTGTAGACTTCCTTCAGGCAATGACCCTGAAGAGGAGCAGCAAAGGGAGCATGAGGCAGGAAGAGGAGGGCCCAGGGAGACGCAAACATTGGAATGAAAGTGTTCGGCCTGAAGTGCTGGCATGGAAAGTCAGAAGAACGTGGCACCACGGACACAGCAGTCATTACCACCAATATTTGGTGATTACAGCAACGACCAGGGAGCACAAGGTGACCATGACATGCAGTGGGGGTCAGTGCTGGAACTCTGAGAAGGGCCTCACACACCAAACCTCCAGAACTCAGAAGTAACTCTGGGCAGAAATGGGGGACTGTTTTTAAATTAGTGTTGTGAAAACGACTGAGTTTATTTGGAAATTATTGGATTAGCTCCACAGCGAAGAGAGCATAATGCTTGATATAAAAATTAGAATCAGTAATAGGAGAAGACAAACATTAATTTTTTTCACACCTGAGTTTGTGGCATGACAGTAGAGTACCCATAAACACGGCGGTTATCTTGATGATAACAATGTTGGGATTCTTCCAGGAGTCTTAGTATAATATTCACCTTTGAATTTTTGTTTATGGTCAGTTACTTTGGCACCTACTGGATGCTTAATTTAATTTAGCTCCATTTAAGCTTCTGTGCATTTTTCTTTACAAACGATTTACATCCTACTCTGAGGTCTACCAATGTTGAAATAAGAACTGTGTCTTACATTATGCTAGTTATTATGGGTGTATATTCTGTGTAGGGACACTGATGGTATGTGGAAGAGATATAAAAAAGGCTCAATATCCTCGCCATTCTGATTAGAGTCCACATCTGGGAAAGGCAAGACAAATGCCCATTGCACTGAGAACAAGGGTCTTAAGAGCAGGAGGACGATCAGAAGTCGTGCATCTATGTGGACACCAGAGGGCAGAAGAGACACTCTCACCCTCCTGGCCTTCACGGGCTTCTCTGCCTGTCTGGATTCACTTACTAGAGTTGTTTCTTCCTTTAAAAGCTGCTGTCTAAGCCGGGCGCGGTGGCGCACGCCTGTAATCCCAGCACTTTGGGAGGCTGAGGCAGGAGGATCGCGAGTTCAAAGCCAGCCTCAGCAATGGCGAGGCACTTAGCAACTCAGTGAGACCCTGTCTCTAAATAAAATACAAAAAAGGGCTGGGGATGTGACCCAGTGGTCGAGTGCCCCTGAGTTCAATACCCGGTACCACAAAAAAAAAAAAAAAAAAAAAAAAAAAAAAAAAAAAAAGCTGCTGTCTATACAAAGTATATTCGTATACAAACAGTTGTATGTAAAAAACATGCTATATATGTGCACTATGAATTGTGATTATTATAAATAAAAAATAAATTTAAAAAAAAAGCTGCTGTCTATAGTGACACAGCCATCTCAATGTTTATAGCAGCACAATTCACAAAAGCTAAGTTATGGAACCAACCTAGATGTCCTTCAGTAGATGAGTGGATTAAGAAAATGTGGTATATACACACAATGGAATTTTACACAGCAATAAAAGAGAATAAAATAATGGCATTTGCAGGTAAATGGATGAAGTTGGAGAATATAATGCTAAGTGAAGTTAGTCAATCTCAAAAATCCAAATACCAAATGTTTTCTCTGATATGAGGAGGCAGATTCACAGTAGTGTTGGGTGTCGGGGTACATAGGAGGATTAGAGGAACACTAGAATGGTCAAAGGGGGGAAGGAGAAGCAAGGAGCAAGGGGGGGTGTAGGGGAAAACAAAAGAAATGGTGGTATAATAAGATGGATATCATTATCTTAGATGCATGATTGAAGACTTGAATGGTACAAATATACTTTGTATACAAACAGGGTTATGTAAAAAGAGGCCCTCTATGTGTATTATGAATTGTAATGTATTCTACTATTACAAATACAACAACTTTGAATAATAAAAAAAAAAAAGCTGCTGTCATGTGTAACCTACTTTCTTGACTCCCTCAGCCAGTAGATGACAAAAGGAACCCTGAGCTTAGGATGGCTTGGATTTTAATTCTAAATTTGCTATGAACTTGGGCAAGATTGTCTTTGGATAAACTTGGGGGTCTCAATTTCCTTACTTGGAACACTGAAATAGTATACACCCTGCTCATATTGAAATATTCTTAAAAGATATGGTGAGAATATAATCATGAAACAAAAATATCTATTTAGATACTCTGTGTTGGTATTGGTAATTGAGGGTTTTCTTGAAAAGAAGAAAGACAAACAAGAAAGGAAGTAAGAAATGAAAATAAGAAAACAACACTAATCAAAGAGATGTTGGGAGTCTCCGTTTCTGGAGAATGTAGAGCCTAAGCTGAGAGCTCTTTACACTGTTGGACCCATTACTCTTTTAGAATTCAAACAGTGGCTGACAAACCAGTATTTTAATTCTTCTAACTTTATTTTTAAATTTACCTTTATTAGGAAGTTACAAGAATATAAAACAATCACTAATTATTATCCATTATTTTTGAAAATGAAATTACAGAAAACAGATTTTGCTGCATATTTCAGCCTACAAGATTGAAGTTCCTAGGAAAAGATGTAACCAGGTGAAACACAGACCAGGTACTGGCAAACCAATGCAGGTGCCTCATTTGGGGATTTAGGAGGATGGCTGTGTGTTAATACTTTCACATCCCCCCGCCGCCAGGACCCAAAAAATATTTGTACTTACAAAATGAGAGACGCATTTCTATCCCTATAGGATCTGAGCAATTTATAATATGTTTTGTTTCATTTGGAAGAATTGATATTATTGAAATACCAGTTTAACCTGAACCCCCTCTAGGATCTGCTTCCATTCCTTACTGACCCTGTAATGCCATCCTCAACCCAGCATTTTAGACTGGAGTATTATCTCAAAGGGAAAGAATCATTCTTCTCTCCCCAAGATGAGGAACTGCTCTCCTAGGTCAAAAAAATATATTTGCAAAAGAAACAAATAAAAGAAATGTGGATTTCAGCAATTAAGAGGTATTCAGGCATTTATCACACTGGAAATAAGAAGATCTTTCAAATTTAGAGGAAAAATGGGTTAAAAATAAAACCACAAGGTCTATTAGCTGTCTCCTATGCCACTATGTGGTTCTATCTGCAAAGCGCTTCTAAGGGGAGGTTGCAGCTCCACATGTGACCAGCAGATGGCATTTTTGTTCCAGGACACATTGCACATGGTTTTGAGAATGCAGAGAGCAGAGTGAGGAGGAAGGACTGAGCACAGTGTTTCAAAACGTCCCAAATCTTACTTTTACTTTCTCTAATTGTGTTTTTAGATTTCAGAGTAAACTCAGTTCGAAGCCTGTAGGATTAAGTCAGGAGCTGGTGCCATAGAATGAGCTTATCAGAAGAATTCAGGGACTAAATAAACTACTGGGATAGAAAGTGGGAGGGGAAGAAGGGAGGCCAGAGGGGCGAGAGGGGACCATGTATACCTATGACCCGCCAAAATTGAGCCACGGGGATATTAAAAGGCCTGAATACACCAATAACAAGTAATGAGATTGAATCAGTAAAAAAAAATGCAAAAAAAAAAAAACCAGATGGTTAAAAAAAAAAAAACTAACTTTTAAAGAACTATTTCATAGAATTGGAAGGGAGGAGACCCTTCCAAATTCATTCAAGAAGGCCATCATTACCCTGTTACCAAAACCTGACAAGAACACAACAGTAACAACCAAAACAAATTATAAACCAATATCCTTGATAAACATAAATGCAAAACTAATCAATAGAAATCCTCAAAAATTATATCCAAACAGCCTTGGTTTCATTACGGAATGGTAGGATGGTTCAACACATGAGTCAATAGGTGTAACATATAAACAGAATGAAGAATAAAAATCTCCTTATCATCTTGATAGGAGCAGAGCAAACACTTGATTAGACTCAGCAACATTTCACCATAAAAAGCCCTGAACAAATTAGGTATGTCATAATATTTTCACATCACCTCAATATATATGACAAATCCACAGGCAACATCATGATGAATGGTAAAAGCTGAAAACATTAAGTACCAGAATACAAAACCAACATACAAAAATCTGTAGCAATAGTGAATTTGCTGAAAAAGAAATCATAAAAGCAATCACATTCACAATAGCAATGAAATAAATAAATAAATAAATACCTAGGAATAAATTTAACTAAGGAAATATTAGACTGCTATAATAAATATCATAAAACTGATGAAAGAAATTGAAGAAAATACTAAAAGGTTGGAAAAACCTCCCATGTTCATGGATTGGAAGAGTTAATATTTTTGAAGTGTCCATACTACCCAAAATGATCTACAGGTTCAAAGAAATCCGCATTGAAATATCAATAACATTTTCACAGAACTACAAAAAATAATCCTAAAAATTCATATGGGAGCACAAAGACCCTGAACAGCCAAATCAATCTTAAACCCCACAAAGTTGGAGGCATTACAATATGTGATTTTAAGACATACTACAGAAACATAATAACCAAAACTGTATGATAGTGGCATAAAAACAGATGTATAGACCGGTGGAACAGAATAGAAGCCTGTAGTTATCTAATTTTTGACACAGGTTTCAAAAACATATACTGGAGAAAGGATAGCCTCTCCAACAAATGGTGCTGAGAAAACTGGGCATCCACATGCAGAAGACTGAAAATTAACCTGTATTGCTCATCCTGTACAAAAATCAACTCAGACTGATCAAAGACCTAAGTGCATCACCTGAAACTCTGAGACTAGGAGAGGCACATCTAGGGGAAATACTTCAAGACATTGGTACAGGCAATGGATTTTTGGATAGGTCCCCCAGAGCACAAGAAACAAGAGCAAAAATTGATTTAAAAAAAAGGATTAATCTATCAAACTAAAAAGCTTCTGTACAGCAATAGAAATAATCAACAGGCAACTTACAGGATGGGAAAAAATATTTGCCAACTATTCATTTGAAAGAGTGTTAATATCCAGAATATAAAGAACTAAAAAATCTTTTTAAAAAATCCAATAAAAAAGAGCAAATGATCTAAATAAACACTTCTCAAAAGAAGACGTACAAATGGCCAATAAACATAGAAAAATAGCCATCAATAATTAACCATCAGGGAAATGGAAAACAAAATTACAAAGGATACTATCTCACCCTAGTTAGACTGGCTACTATAAAAAACAGAACGAAGCAAAACAAAAACATGCTGACAAGGATGTGAAACATACACTTTTGGTGGGAATACAAATTGGAACAGCCACTAGAGGGAACAGTATGGAGGTTTCTCAAAAAACTGAAAATAGTACTACCATATGACCCAGCTATCCCACTCCTGGGCTTATTCCAAAGGAAATGAAATCAGCGTTCAAAAAGGATACCTGCATACCCATGTTTATTGGGGCAATACATAGCAGCTAAGATATGGAACCAGCCTAGGTGCCCATCAACAGGTGAATGGATAAAGAAAATGTGGCATATATACACAGTGGAGTATTTCTTTAGCTTTCAAGAGGCATAAAATCCTATCATTTATATCAAAATGGTTGAAAATGGAGAACAATATGTTAAATGAACTTGCCCAAACACAGAATGACAAGTACCACATGTTCTCTCTCTTTTGTAGAAACTATAAAAAGTCAATCTGAAAGTATACTGTATCCCACTAATAAGTACAATTAATATGTGTTAATGAAAAAAGAATTGGCTAGAACCATTAATAAAGTTTACATATCTTTAGTTGAATGATGTATTTATTTAAAATGAAAATATATTAGTTCATACACATTCTTTTATGGTCATATATATTCCTTCCAAAAATATTCAGAGAAACATGTTGTATTTTGAATAATCTGATTTGCTCTTTGAAAAAAAAAAAAAGCCTTTGTATTTACCCTGTACTACTTTCAATATGTTTTACTACACTTGTAGAAGTGAAATAAATTCATCAGATATATGTACGAGTGAGCACAAATAAAGAAAATGTTCAGAGGAGGTATTAGAAAAGAGTACTGTATTTATGAATACATATTCAAGAAATTTGGGGTTGCAGATATTATCTTTGATACTAACTTCATTTTCCTCTTTTGGTACTCTTCTGTATCACATGGGGCTGGAGCTTGACACAATTTTCTCAGAGTACCTTGTTTTCTGAGGCATTCACATGGGGTTAAAAGGCAAATAAAACCAGCTGTCATTTTGCTCTGACAGTGAGTGGCAGCAGCCCAAGACTGAGGGTCAGTTAACTGCTGCAGCCAGCAGTAGAGTCCTACAATGCCTGATACCAATTATGTTCTTCCCTGTCATTGCAAAACTTTTGCAATCCATTTTATTGTATTTCAGCTCTCTGGGTTTAAAATACTTTGGCTTTTTTTTTTTTTTAAATCTGTACCAGACTGAATTGTCTTGTAAATACACAAGTATAAGCGAGTATTTTTAAATGACCTGTATTTTTTAAATGTAATAGTTGAAAAAAAGATCTAACAATAAAGAATGTTCAGTGTTGTTGGGAATACAGAGACACATTTATTGTTACTCTAAACAATAATTTGTTCAAAGTTTGAGGGAAACAATAAGATGATATTCATCACAATTAAAAAAAATAATTTTGAATTATACATTTGGAGGAAATTGTTAAAATAGTAAAGAGCAGTCTCTTATGCCCATACCCAGTTTTCCCCCATGGTTGCATAGTATATAACTATAGCACAATGACATCAAACCAGGAAATTGACATCAATGCACATATTTGTATAGTTTTCTATTTTTATTTCATACATAGATTCATGCCACCACCGTGATCAAAAAACAGAACTGTAGTCCATTACTACAAAGATCTCCTCATCATATTCTTTCAGAGTCAAAAAGTCTCCAACCCCACCATCCCTAACCTATGCCAACCAATGAGATGTTTTTTTTTAACTGTATAAATTTTTCATTAAAATTTTTTGCAGGCGGGCACGGTGGCGCACACCTGTAATCCCAGCACTTTGGGAGGCTGAGGCAGGAGGATCGCGAGTTCAAAGCCAGCCTCAGCAATGGCGAGGCACTTAGCAACTCAGTGAGACCCTGTCTCTAATAAAATACAAAAAAGGGCTGGGGATGTGGCCCAGTGGTCGAGTGCCCCTGAGTTCAATCCCCGGTACCACAAAAAAAAAAAAAAAAAAAAAAAAAAAATTTTTTTTTTTTGCATGAATATTATCTTACTGCCTGTGACCTTTTAGATTGCCTTTTGGTACACAATATAATGTGCTTGGTATCTGCATTAGGGTGTTCCAGAGAAAAAGAATCAACAGTATGGATGTATATTTATGGAAAAAGATTTATTTCAAGGAGTCAACTTATATGACTGTGGAAATGTACCAAGTCCAAACTCTGATGGTGGAGCCCAGCTGAGGGAGATGCGGGTCAGAGCTACCCTTGAGCCCCTCATATCCTGCTGTGGAACCATGAGAAGCCGATATTGTGGATGAGGCTGGTAGGCTCTGCTGGAGAATTCCTTCTTGCTCTGCCCAGGCCTTCAGCCAAACGGATGAGGCACATTCACATAATGGAGAACGACCTTCTTTATGTGAACTCCACAGATTTTAGTGCAACTGTCTTTCAAAAACTGCCAGATGGATACAGGAGCATCATCCAGACCCAGAGAACACAAACATGTAACTTCCAGTAAGACATTTCCTGGTTTTATTTTTCTCTTCCTCCTTTTCCCTGAACCTACCCCGGATATGCCAGGGCCTCAAGGAGCAGCTGTGATGTGAAGAGGAAGGAAAACCAAGCTCATTTTTGCCTGAAAACAACTTCCATCGGGGGACAGAAAAAAAGATTTCTATTAAATCAGATCTGGCCACACTGCTGTCCACCACATGTGGCTTCAGTGAGACGCTGAAATCCAAGCCCAACAAGAAAGTTTCTTTAACCAAAACCACCAAGAAAGCTTGGAACTGAAACAGAACCTTATAGAAGAGGGAAATAAGGCTGCTGATTGAGCCCTTTTACAGTTAGCATCAGCAGTACCAATAAAAACTCCCATCGTGAAGATTTCCAGCTTTGATTGAGCCCTTCCTATGTGCCCCTCACAATGCCAAGTGTCTCATTTATTTTTCTACACCATCCTCCTAGCATTCCTGTAATGTACATACTAAATTATATTATTACTTTTTTGTTGTCAGGGTAATTGAAGGGTTTTTTTTTTTTTTTTTTTTTTTTTTTTGTCTGCCCAAAGTAAAAAGACTAGCTGGTTACCAGGTAACGGCACCCAACCATCTGCATTGCTTCTGACCTGCTCACCCTGGGCTGCAGCAGGTAGAGAGCAGTCAGTCTCCTGCTGAGCAGAGATTTTATTCCTTTAGAATGGAATTCTATGCCAGGCCTGGTGGCACACACCTGTAATCCCAGCAGCTCAGGAGGCTGAGGCAGGAGGACTATGATTTCAAAGAAAGCCTCAGCATTTTAGGGAGACCATAAACAACTTAGCAAGACCCAATCTCAAAATAAAATATAAAAAGGCTTTGGGGTTTTGTGGACATGAAGTTTTGGAGATTTTGTAACTCAGAGGTTAAGTGCCCCTGAGTTCAATACCCATACCAAAAGATAGGTAGGTAGATAGATAAAGAGATAGATAGAGAGATAGAGAGATAATGGAATTCCACCTCCTGATGACTTTGGCCTACAACACAGTAGAGCAGTGCAGATAAGCTGTCTCCCCTTATGAGAAGATAACAAGGCTCCTTACATTTCCATTTAGCTGGAGTCTTCCTGGTGAAGGTAAATGTTTCTATATTACCAATAAATGGACAAACTAGGAAGATAGGCTTGATTGCACTGTTGGTCACAGATAAGTCAGAAACCCGGGACAGACCATGGGTCTAGATCCATGGCTTGGCTTCTCCTGTAGTTAGTAGCTGTGGTGCAGGTAAAGGCAGTGAGGAGACACCAGATTAATGTCCTAGACACCAGGCGTGGTGGCACACACCTGTAATCCCAGTGACTTGGGAGGTTGAGGCAGGAGGACCCCTTTGGTTTATATCTAACTCTTCATAGCTTCTAGCTCCCTTCAGTCTTCCTCTGCCTTTAGCAGGTGCCGAGACATGCGACGGAATCAGGGTCACTTTCAGGTGAATTGGGCTGGCACTAAATAACCACGCAGACACCCAAAGTACCTTTTCCCTGGGGTTCAGTGATGGCTCCTCAGCCCCAGCTCCCACAAGGGAGGCAAGAGAGGTAGGCAAGAAAGAGAGAGAGCACACCTGAAACCCACCCATTTATTGGGGAGAAGCCATTCATAGAATATTTCACCCAAATAAGGCAAAGGGTCAGGTTTCGGAGGGTGGAGTCTTGCTTGGTGATGTCTTGGTCAGCAGTTTGACTGACACTTGGAAAGTCACACCCATCTCAGGTGCTATGTGGGGATCATAGGCAGAGCAAGCAAAAAGGCACACCTACATCGCCAGCCCAATCAGGCAGCAATGTCAGTCCAGTGTCCCTCATATACTCAAATGGTCATAGCTCACACACACACAGCCCATGGATGGCCCGTGACAAGCAGGTATTCTCTGGGGCCTGAGTGTATAGGTCAGAGGTAACGGGCTTGTCTAGCACTAGCACACTTGAGGTCTTGGGATCAATTCCCAGCATCACAAAGAAAAATTCTCTGACCTACCTCATTCTAGAGGGATCCTGACGCATACCCTTAAGGGAGAAAAGCTGCACAGAGAGGCCAAGAAAAAGCTGAACAGACCAGCTTTGCTGGATTTCTCCACCTAGTCTGTTAGCAATCATGCCTATGCAACGAAGTCTCCATAAAAACCCACAGGGGGCTTGGTGTGTTACACCCTTCAATCCCACCTTCTCAGGAGGCTAAGGCAGTAGGAGAGGTGGATTTGAAACCATCCTGGGCAACTTAGTGAGAACCTATTTCAAAAATTGTTTATAAAGGGCTGGGGATGTAGTTCAGGGTGAAGTACTTGCTTGGCATAAGTTCAGTCCCCAGTACCACCAAAAATAGCCAAGTGCAGTGTTATACACCTGTAATCCCAGCTCACAAAGACTGAGGCAGGAGGATGGCAAGATTGAGACCACCTGGGCAATTTAGCAGGACTCTGTCTCAAGATAAAAAATTGAAAGGACTAAGGAGGTAGTTAGTAGTAGAGCACCCCAGGGTTCAATCCCTAGAATTAAAAAAAAAAAAAAAAAAAGAAAACAAAAAAAAAACAAAACAAACAAAAAAAAAAAAGTGTTCTGAGAGCTTGCAGGGTATGTGAATATGGCAGTTCCCCAGAGAGCAGAGGACAGCAGTTCCCCAGAGAGCAGAGGACAGCACACCCAGAGAGGGCTGGAAACGGCATCCTCCCCACCCCCACTCCCTCACCCTATACATTTTTCCTTTGTAATATCCTTCATAATAAAACTATAAACAATGAAAAAAATTATATTAAATCAAGTTGGAACTTCTGATTTTTAAATAGTACTGAACAATCTAATTTCCTTCACAGTCTCTCAGTTATAAGGTTCTGCTTGTGCCTTTTAGAACAGACAAGAACATTGGGAATTTCTGACCAATCTCCCTATAGATGCTAAAGTTATAGCAATGGAACCTGTATTTTTTCCAGTAGGGAAATATTCTGAGATGTGGGTTCGGAGTGTGTGCATTCTCTCCCCACACCCCTGCGTTTCCTTATTTACAAAGACTACCTAAGTAAAGAAGTGTCACTTCACACCTCTGGAGGTCTGTGTGAAGAGAACTTGGATCTTTAAAACATTGTTTCAGGTGGAGGTGAACAGAAAATGAATCAGTTTCTTAACCTGTCATCCTTCCAGGTTCAAGATGAACCAAGTCACTGTGGAGCCCTTTGTTCACACAGGACACACTAGGAAGTCCCATCATCAGTCACCTTAGCACATTCGCTGATACCAGCAGTTCCCAGTTTTCATTATGATGGAGGATTTATTTCAGCAGACTAGCTTCTGCCACCTCTTAGGAAGTGAATGGAGAAATGACACAGAATAAGAAAAGTTCCTTGTGTTGGGAATGAAATGCTTACATAACATATCCTCTGCACCTCTCTGGGGAAGTCCTCAGTAGGGGAAAAAAACCATGAAGCACCCGAGTACTGAGGGAAAGTGGACAGGAAAAGGAAGCTGTAAAGTTGGATTGAAGGTTCTCAGAATTTAGACTACGCAAGTATATGAAGTACTGAGGTCCCAGACTTGATCTGGGCTCAATGTGGAAGATCCTTCATTCCCAAGTTTTAACCAATTACTCCACAAGAATATTTCCTCTGGTCTTAAATATTTGATACTATGGGGAGGATCAGAGTGAGATGTAGTGGAAAGATGAAAGATGGATAGATGATAGATAGACAGGTATTATATGCATTTACATTTAGTAATTTTTAATAAAATTTCCATTTATTTCTGTTGTCATGTTTATATCTTGGGGAATAAAAGTAAGAATGTTACATCTCCCCACATACACTTTTCCAGTGAGACTCAGCATTGTGAAATTTGAGAGGTAGACGTTAGGCTGAAGCCATCTCACACAGAGGACACAAGGTTTCAAGGACATGAGTTTTGACAGCAGCAGGCACAAGTGACACAACCACAGCAGACATTCCACTTCCTGGGGACTCTAGAGGAACTGAGATGGCAGTGGGGCTTCCCACAGGTTCCTGACCTCCTTTAAAGCTGAAAGTGCACTCACTGTTGTTCTTCCGGACTCCCCAACAGTTTAAAGCCATACTTCTTTTATAATAGATTCAATTCTGTTTAGAGTATCTATGGGTACAGTGGGACAATACTGAATGACTATTACAGTTTTCCTCACCATTTAACGTCACCATAAAGAGATCATCCCTTAGGTGCTCTCAGAAATCCCCTCACACACTCAAGAAACTAGAGTTTGGGAGAACAAGAAACCATGTGTAGCATCCAAATAGGAACTTCTCTTGAATCACAGAGGAGGGGAACTGAAAGTTGTTTTTGAAGTCTCCCAAATTCAGTAATCTCATGAGCAGAACCAATCAATGGTTTAGAGCTAAACAAAATCATAAGTTGCTGAGCAATATCTTGGGATGAAGGTGCTTTATGACATGTAAAATGTCTTTGAATCTATCATGCATTTATTAAGCACCTCTTAAGGACAAGACATTATGGCAGCCAGCAAAGGATACACAGAAAAATTACACAACTTAGCTTTGCCTCTGAAAGAGGAGATGATGAGCCTAAATCATAGAACCAGACTCTCAGCAGAGACTGACACTGCAGAGCTCCCATCTGGTAAGAGATGGATACCTGAACTATTTTAGGGCAGGACTGTGCTATGGGTCTCCTCTTAGTGATCTAGGAGTTAATAACACAGGATGTTGAAGGCCCCTGAGTGTGACATCAGTGATGCCCTCCTGATGTGTGAGGGCAGCTGCACAGACAAGTAAGACCTCAGCACAACAGTGTGGAACATCTACCCTAAACAAACGTGTCATAACTGGGTTTAAATGAAGGACTCCCACCCGATGGGATGTTACTGCCAGCCTGCTCTTCCTTGGAAGTATTGGAATTTCAGTCCTTTCTAGGTGTAGCTTAATATTTTTTTTTTTCCATTACACTATATTTTCAGAAACAGGAGATTCAGAGACACTTAACTTTCAGTATTCTCTATGGAGAACATCAAAATATATATTCTTTGGATCAGAGCTTTAAAAGTCTTATGACAGGAGAAGAGCTTTCATAATCTAAGACATGAGAGAAGGAATGGCAATGTCTCCTCTTGGCTGTTACCCTGAATGCCCAGCAGAATAAACTCTGCTCAATTAGTTCATTGACCTGTGTCTCCCAGGTCAGATACTCTGTATAGAATCTCTCCAGTCTGGCGGAAACTGGGAGAAGTTCCCCTCTTCACAGCCCATTGTTTCTGTTAACCACCACCCATGTTCCAACATGTAGCTTTCCCTCCCTCTCAATCTTTGGGAGTGTTGAAACTCAATAGTTTCTCTTCCAATGTTCTCTAAATACAACATAATGCCAGTGACCCCAGGATCTTGGTCTGAATTGGTCATTCTGTGGTCTAGGACACTGAAAGAGAAGCGTGAAGCCATAAGGAGCTTTTTAAGTGAAGCTCTGTCACCCAGTACTGCCCTAAACCAGGCATTCTCTTTAGATGATTTATTGTTTCTTAATACCTCCCCTGTTGGGGCTGGGGTTGTAGCTCAGTGGTAGAGCATTTGCCTAGCACATGTGAGGCACTGGGTTTGATTCTCAGAACCACAGATAAATAAATAAAGGTCCATTGACAACAACAACAAAAAATATTAAAACAAAAACACAAACAAAAAAACCTCCTTTATTGTCATAGTCTAGAGGCATGATCTGTATTTAGCTTTCACTTTAACTTGTTTCCACTGATTCTTTACTTCAGGTAAAATCTTTTTCCAAAACTTGGATTAGACAGGAAGAGTGTGGGGGTGATTGACCAACATTCTCACAAACTTGGATATTTTTGTTGCTTTTTTAAAAGCTGTCGTCTTTTTTTTTTTTTTTTTTTTTTTTTTTTTTTCTTTTTTTCTTTTCCTACCTAATGAACTACTTATTTCTTGTCCTGGACCCTTTACAAGAGTCTTCTCCTAGCAACAGATGTATCATCTCAAAAGATTTTTCTGATTGGCTAAAGCTCAACTGATTTGAATTTTAGTCTTCTTTTATTCTTGTCTCTTCTGCCTCACTTGTGAGCTCTACTGACCCCCAATCAAAGCACTCTAGAAGAAAATGGCCAGAAATGAAGTCATGGTGTTAGGATTTTTCTTTATGGCTGTCCTGATGAGCCCTCAGGAATCATGGGCTATCAAAGGTAGGTGCTAAGAAAATCAAAACTGAGAATAGCAGACAATGAAGCTTTGGAGAAATGAACTGTGGGCATTTGCAAGGCAATCTTTGGAGTGAAAGAAAAGTGTGACTGGTATATGTGGGTCTAAATCTGACAGCGTAAAATATAGTTTGGATGAGCTCCTCCCTCATAATAAATTGAAGTAAGTCAAATTTAGTTTGGAGGATCAAAACAGAGTTGCATATTGATTAATACCACTGATTACATAGAAGCCAAACTAACAGGGGGTGGAGAGGTATATTTTTCTGATAGGCATTAACATTTAACATTTCTGGGCTTTAATTTTTCTTTCTGGAAACTTGGTAAAATTAAAATATTGGAAACTTCACCTAATCTTGTTAGAATTAAATGGGGAAAAAAAGGATTATTAACACTGTTCTTAGCTGAATACATGGTAATTTTTGGCAGGTAAATCCTGTCAGCACATTTTGAGCACAGGCATTGTATTGAAGATCACTAAAAAAAGAAAATTCCCCAAAATACATCTACCCAAGAAAGGGAAGGGGACAGATGTACTGATATGAATTGCAATTAATTTACTATTTCTTAGGACAGTGACTGCCATCGCCCTCCTTTTATGCTACAATAGATCTTACATGGTCTATGGTCACTGTTACTTAGTAATATTTCCAAGAGTATAGACAAATGAACAAGTAGAGAGTCTGGTTTTATTTTCTGCCATATCCACAACAAATATTTGTGCTATTGTAACTACATGTTGTGAGAAAGTATCCTTCTTCACCCAGAGTGGCCCTATAGAGGGTTGTACGTAGAATGGAAATGAGCAAAGGAATAACCCAGATCCTAGAGACATAATGGCATTGTAGGTTTCTACTGCCCAGAAAGAGCTCTATATGGGCATGCTTACCTGGAAAAGGTAGAGCCCTTCCCCTGGGTTGGAAAATGGTAGTCAAAATATAGCTGTTGGTGCATAGATACAAATGCTAAATAAATCCCTAGGTTTATTAATATACAGTCAAACATTAAAATCTGCCTTATCTCTGAAGCCTGAGTAGAGAAACACTTCCCTTTCAGTTTCATATACCATGGAGGCTGCATACTCTCCAACTGTAGCTTTTCTTTTTATTCCCTTGGTGTTGGTTATTCTTAATATCAATCACAATAATATCCCATAATGACCATCCCAATATAAGGAGCAGATATAATATTCAGATAAAGGTCAGATTACTAAGTTCAATTCAGATCATTATCCTTCTCACAGAGCTATTCATGGTGTGGGTTTGCAGTCAGGGAGGTAGATGCTATACAATAGTGCAAGATCTAAATCTTAATTTTCTGGGTGCCTCAGACCCCAGTTGTATTTTCCATGGATCTGGTCCTTAAATACAAAGTAGTTTCTGACCCTAAAATGTGAAGCGTGCTTGTTAGAGGTTTGAAGATATTCTAAGAAATTACTTAATCTCATCTCATTTAATCTTAAAAAAAAAAAAACTCACAGTAAAAT
Organism: Tamias sibiricus; assembly: GCA_025594165.1. Classification (NCBI taxonomy): domain Eukaryota; kingdom Metazoa; phylum Chordata; class Mammalia; order Rodentia; family Sciuridae; genus Tamias; species Tamias sibiricus. The sequence goes on from CM046666.1 coordinate 31,835,310, forward strand.
CAAAATCACAGCAAAACTATAATTGGAAAATTACACATAAATTGGTAGAAAAATCTGCTGAAGATCACTAGATAAGTAACTGAACAAGACTTCAGGGTTGTTTTTTGTTGTTGTTGTTTTTGCTATTTTGCAGTGCTGGATTTTGAACCCAGGGCCTTGCATGTGCTAGGCAAACACTCCTACCACTGAATTACATTCCCCCAACCCAAGAATTCAAGATTTTCTTTGATTTCAAGCTCAGAACCTAACCTTTCACACAATATTTCTTAGTACAGTATTGGAAGAAAGAGATGTTCTGGAATTCTGGCTCAAGTATATTTAATCCTCCTCTCTTAGGAGCTGCTGCTGGATTTCTGAAAAGAAAATCATTTCCCAGCTAGTAAGGTAGAGTCAATTCATAGCTCCATAAGAGGCTGGATTTTCAGCTGTCATCTCCTTCAGTCCACCTCTCTAACACTGCCTCCTCATCTCTTCCCTCCCAGCTTTGTACAGTTTGGCTGTCCGTCACCTAGACCTTACCTTTTCACTCATTCCGTCTTCCTCCATTCCATTTGGCCCACTCTGCGTCCATCACCTCCTGCTCACATGCATATGACTTCTTCATTTCCCCATCCTGATTCCCTCCTTAACTCCCTTTCCTGCCTTTCAGAGGACCATATGATCATCCAGGCAGAATTCTATCTGTACCCTGAGGACAAAGGAGAATATATGTTTGACTTTGACGGTGATGAGATTTTCCATGTGGATACACAAAAGAAGGAGACGGTCTGGCGGCTTAAAGAATTTGGACAGTTTGCCAGCTTTGAGGCTCAGGGTGCATTGGCCAATCTAGCTGTGGATAAAGCCAACCTAGACATCATGATGAAGCGCTCCAACAACACTCCGGACTCCAATGGTACCACCCAGTTCTCCTCTCTCTGCTGCACTCCTGGGTGTAGGGAGCCATAGCTTTAACATAGATAGATACGTCAAGTGATTTGTTGTTTATCATTGTGACTTTCCCTCCCAGAGGCCTGACCCTAACCATAATAAGCAAACCCCAAATTCTCTTACCATGGACCCAAGAACTTTGAGTTTGTTCCTTTCTTGATGTGCTCAAGTCTTGTCTCTGTCATCCATGGCCACTCATGAAATCACTGCCCGTGTTGGGGGAGCCAGGAGTGAGATCCTTGAAGATCTTATGCCTGAATATTGGCTCCAGAGCATCGGAGCTAGGTGTCTTGACACTGGCCCAGACTTCTCAGGGCACAATCTCAACCAATTTTTTTTTTTTAAGGTTTAGAGTCATTAGATAAATTTGTACCACAAGTCAGTGGGGGAGAGAGAGGAGCAAGCCTAAGGAATAAAGGCTGATTTCTGTTCTGTGTCCCCTCAGTGCCTCCAGAAGTGACGGTGCTCTCCATTGGCCCTGTGGAACTGGGAGAGCCCAATGTCCTCATTTGTTTCATCGACAAGTTCTCCCCTCCAGTGGTCAATGTCAGATGGCTTAAAAATGGAGAGCCTGTCACTGCAGGAGTGTCAGAGACAGTCTTCCTACCCAGGAAAGACCAACTTTTCCGCAAGTTCCACTATCTCCCCTTCTTACCCTCCAATGAAGACTACTATGACTGCGAGGTGGAGCACGTGGGTTCGGAGAGACCTCTTCTCAAGCACTGGGGTATGGAATGCCCTTCAGTCCTCTTTAAGTTTCCCCCAATGATGCTTACATCTGGACATTTAGAACTCAGAGTGTATCATAACATCGGCTACACTTCATACCCTTGTGTTCTCCCGCTACCCAGTTTCTTCAACAGTTTAATCTGCAATTCCACCAACACCTCATTCTTTCTCTTCTTTAATCTACTCATAACTATTTTCTTGACTACATTTAACCCTAAATGCTGTTCCCTACCACATGCATCACCATTTATTCTGTTTTATTTTGCCCCAGAGTTTGAAGAGAAAACTCCACTACCAGAAACTAAAGAGAATGTGGTGTGTGCCCTGGGCCTCGTTGTGGGTCTAGTGGGCATCATTGTGGGGACCATCTTAATCATCAAAGGCACGCAGAAAAGCCGTACAGCAGAATGCCGAGGGCCCCTGTGAGACAAGTGGAGGTGGGTCAGCGTGGTCAGAGAAAGACATCTGTGGAGACTTCGGAGAGAGGAAAACAGATAGGGAAAAGCATGAGTGATACCTTAACAAGAAGGGTCAGAGAAGCTGTATTTCTTTTTCTTTGCTAGAACAAACCAGACATTGGTGTCATCTAGTATCCCAAAGCTTCAGGACCTGTCGTCTCTTTTCATAAATTTGCTCCTAGGTCATACCTACAATCTTAGAAATAATCTCCAGCACCTAAGGTCATTATTTTGCATTATAATACAGCATCCTAGTGATTTAGGAGAGTAAGCCTCAAGATTTAGGAACATTCTGGATTAGTTTTCCTGAGGTGGGGCTTTGGTACAGGAGCATTTCCGGAGCCTGGCTCCCTTGGGGTTAGGGTAGACTCACTGCATGAAATGGAAATGTCTCTGAAGCTAAGGCCTGTTTTTTTGATCCTCCTGTCTTAAAAGTGCTATTAGAACATCCAAGAAAAGGTGAAGCATGATTGGTAATTCATGCTCAAAGTGATGTTGACAGCTGGCATTGGAAATGTCATATCTACTAGAGGTCAGAAGAATATCAAAGGACTTTTCCAAAGTCAAGTGATACAGAGGGAAGATGAAGGAATCTGAAGGAAAGAGCTCAAAACATCCATCTTAAACTTCTTAATAACTATGTGTGTCCCCCCTTAGGTGATGGCCTTTCTTAGAAGATCCGTGAAGAAGTTTCTGCTTTCCTAGCTTTCCAAAGCTGATGATACTGATGTTCATCTCTGTGAAAATAGCCATCTTTAGCCCTAAATTTCAAGACTGGTGACCTTGTCTACTGCCCCTTTCCTCTATTTCCCATTGTTTTATTGGCACAATGCAATTCCTCTAGAATGAATCCCATAGGATTCTATCTCTGCAATGGAACATTCTGAACATTGCATAGAGACATCATCCTGTGTAATTATTGCTTAGAGTTTCTCCAAACTATTTTTTAAAAATATACAATAAACTATTTTTAATGATTGTAGTGGAATTTTCAGTGTCTGAGTCAGTTCTTTGTTGGGGGAGGGGAGGTCTGTGGAATATGTTCGATTCTTCCATCCTGAAGTGTCTTAATGTTGAATGTATCTTATAAGCTCTAGAATTAATCAGAAAAGCCCAGTCTCACTGGGGCTTGGTCTCATTTCAAACATTTGTGGTCAGTTCTATTGCTGGGCCTAGAGCTCTTCTGGAAAACCTAAAGCAGGTTGGTTTTCTGGGAGTTCTCTATTAAGCAACAGGTGCAGATTCTGTTTTAATTCTTGGGGCTTCAAGTCACTGACATAATGTATGTTCAGTGTAATGAATCTCAAACCTCAGGGTTAGGCATATGATAATGAGTCCAACAGACAGAAGGGAACTGAAGGGAATAGAGTGGTGATCAGATGAGAAGAGGATCCACACACATTACAGGATTTACGTGCTCATCAACATCAACCATTCCAGACTCAATGAGGAATGAGATGGGGCACTGAAGATTGGCATTAGTCATTTTATTAGACCATGATCTTGGACACCTGTTTCATTACTGGGAGAATAGTCTGATTCGTTCTTGGAGGCCTTATTCTTGTAGATGTACCTTCGCGTGGAAAAACTGGAGAGAGAGGGGGCTCGATATGGCATTAAAATGAAGAAAAGAATGTTTGAAACATAGTGAACTGTCATTTGTGAAACTGTGATGATATTTATCTCTAAAATGGTTATCTGAATCGACTACAAATCTCGAAGACTGTTCATGACAGTGTGGCAGCTGGCCAATAAGTTCTGTGGAAGTAAACTGGACTTGGATTTCATCTTGGCTTATCATTTACTAGTTATGTATTCACTGGTATCGTACTTACCTTTGCCTCAAATTCCTCATGAAAACACGAATGCTAGTTTTTACTGCATTCAGTCATTATGTGACTTAAAAGGAATAATATAAGGCAAGTAATTAGGAACCATAGTTAATGATGCCAACTAATGCAAAAATTCCACTGTTTTTCTTAGAATTTCTATGGCCTGATAAAAATCCAAGAGGAGGAGGCCAGGGATAAAATAATTACAAACCAACAATTACTAATAAATTTAGTAAAGATTCTCAACCCATGGCAAGAGAATTAAAGCACAATTTTAATAATATTTGAGGATAGAATAAGCACAAGTGTTTCTTTTACATATGTATAATTTTTATTCTAAAAATACAGATATACAGCAAAGAATATACTAAAACTTAGATGGGTATGTAATAAAATAAATAAATAAATAAATAAATAAACCCACATCCCCCATGTAAAAAAAAATTTTTTTAAAGGCATTATTTTTAGAGTAGTTTTCACTTTACAAAAGAATGCAGAAAAAGTACAGAGAGTTCCCCTACAGCCCCTTCCCTCCACCACTGGATCCAGTTTCTTCTATAATTAACATCTTGCTTTAGTTAGATACACTTGTTATAATACTGATAACACTTGTTATAATACTTGTTATAAGACTGATACTTATTATTAGCTAAAATCCATAGTTACATTAGGGTTCACTCTGTATCACACGGTTCTATGGATTCTGATAAATATGTTAAGCCATATATTCACCATTACAGTATCATACAGCATAGTTCTACAGACCTAAATGCTCTGTGTTCCACCTAATAATCTCCCCTCCCCCTCATGAACCCCTGGAAAACACTAATCTATTTAATATCTCTGTAGTTTTAACCTTTCTAGAATGTTATATAATTGCAAACATAGAGTATATAGTTTTTTTTTTTTCAGACCAGCTTCTTTCAATTAATAAGAAGCACTTAAGTTTCCTCCATGTCTTTTCATAGCTTGATAGTTTGAATGCTGAATTAATACTCCACTGTATGGATGTGCTATGGTTTATCTATTAACTTATTGAAGGATATCTTGGTTGCTTCCCATTTGGGACAATTATGAATAAAGCTGCTATAAATACCCATACAGGTTTTTGTGTGGATAAAGTATCTACTAATTTGTGTAAACACTTAGGAATACATTTCCTGGATCATAGTGTGAGAATATTTTTAGCTTTGTAACAAACTGCTCCAGAACTTAGAAAGTGGTCTTAATTAAAAAAATAAAAAACTATTAACTTGTAGTAAAAAAGGAATTTCCTCAATGTGAGAAAAGATAGTTATCCTACTGCACGTATCAGAAACAGAAAACAAAATTAAGAAAATGATAATTTTCATAATAGTATCAAAATTATCAAATACCTATGAATAAAGCTAACAAAATATTGGGAAAAAAATTATACTGAAAATTATAAAACATCATTGGGAGAAATAATAGATATAAACAAACTGAGAAAATACCCAGTTTGGAGATTACAACACTAAATATTTTAAAGATGTCAGTTCTGTCCAAATTACAGATGTATTTAGTAAAATCTTATTAAAAATCATGCCAAGGCTTTTTATTTGCTTGCTGTTTTGTTTCTTTTTTTTTCCTAAGGTATGAAGGAATGATCAAGCTGAATTTAAAATTCATATGTATTTTCTAAGGTCATAGGTGAGCCAAGGAAATTTTTAAAAATTACAACACAACTGGAAAAACATAATATATCAAGGCCTACTATATGATCATTAGTTAGCATAGTGCTTTGTCAAGAGTAGACAAATTAGACAACAGAAAAGAATAGAAATTTAGAAACAGACCCACCCCCAAACATGCGGAAGACAGTCTTTTTCAATAAACACTGCTAGGTTGTTTGAATCCTTAATAAAGTTTATGATGACACTTACTTAAATCACCAGTAATAAAAAATTCCTGATGAAGTGAAGTTACTTAGTGGAATTTAACACTGAAGCAAAGTAGGCCTTTAATTGCTTTTGGAAGATGATTTGAGAAAATTGTAATTTATTTACTGGATGTAGGACTGATTGCACAATTTCTCTCTCTCTTTTAGTGAATTTTTAAAATTTAATTGGGGTAGGTTAAATAAGGGTGCACATTATCTGTTCCTCATCTCAAAAGGGCAGGTTGTATATCTCATCCCCTTCAATATGGGCTGGTTCTGTTGACAAATAACATTCGGGACAATGATTCCCCACAACTCTGAGGTTGGGTCTAAACGAAATCTTACAGCTGTTACTTTCCTCTCTTGAGAAATATATTCTTGGGATTTTGTTCCTTCAGCCTGACAGCCCTGTCTTCATTTCTTATGGGACCATATAAGCCACATTAGAGGCCCTAGAACTACAAGCACAGGGTGTTCCAGGATCCAAGTTGAGCCTCTTAAGGACCTCAGCTGGCTTCCCTCTGGTTACAACCACATGGGAGATACCAGTGAGATCCCCCCAGCTGAGCTCAGTCAACTCCCAGAACTATGAGAAATTATTATGAGGCTGTAATTTTAAACCACCAAGTTTTTAAAAATTTAAAAAGAAGTAGATATTGCAATACTGTTTTTTATCAAAGACAATAATTCATAAAACATATTTTTTACACAGAAGCAGGCAGTGAAATCTTACGTTTTTCAAATATTTTCATTGAAGATCTCAAATCTATTGACAAAAAAAATTCTTTTGACATCCTTTTGGTGTCTTTTTAATATCTGTAGGCGCTGTAGGAATGTCATCTATTTCATCAAATGATGACAATTCATTATTCAGATTTTTTTTTGTTTTTCTTCCTTATTGGTCTTGAAGGTTATTTATCAAAAACAGAACCAAAATCAAAAAACCTTCTTTTTAATATCTGTAGGCGCTGTAGGAATGTCATCTATTTCATCAAATGATGACAATTCATTATTCAGATTTTTTTTTTGTTTTTCTTCCTTATTGGTCTTGAAGGTTATTTATCAAAAACAGAACCAAAATCAAAAAACCTTCTGATTCTGTTCATTTTCTCTATTATATATATAGCTAAGACAGTATCTTATTTTGGTTAAAAGTTTCAACAATTAGAGTCAGGTTACTCTCATAAGTGTAAAATTACTTTTACAAATGTGAACTTTTGTTTTCCTTAGGGGAAGGGAAATTGGAAGGAAGAGAAAATGGAGAAGAGGCACAAGATGGTGGACAGGCACATAAAGCTGTGCATTCAGTACATGATTTTGCTCACTTTTTCACAATGTGGTGGTTATTTTCTTATATATTTTACTAAGCCTATATAATAAAAGACAGTGCTAAACCTATATATCAAAGCAAATTTGATAAAACATTCATCTTCAAGTCTCATAAATATATGCAGTTCTAATTATAGTCTTTACAATACATTTGCATATTTTCATAGACCAACATAATACACAAACTCATGAAAGTCTCTTGTTATGCAGTTAATTTTGCCTAGATCTGCCATTATCTTCATAAATATTCAATGAAGCCGCAAACAAAGGTACTGTAACTTTTGGAATCTATCCAAGTTTTAAAGGAAAAAAACAAAAACAGTCAGCAGCAATTCCATAAAACAGAAGGAAAACCAATTCCTTACTTTCTTTTGCTTTTTGTATCAGTTGTTTGAAAAACACTCGAAGCAGATATGAGGTTTTCTATATATTGTCTGAGAACTTGGTTTTCTGATTTTAGCTTCAGATTTTCTTCTTTAACTGCATCTACTCTCGCAGAGAGATCTTCAAGTGTGTGTTGGAATTCCAATACTTGATTAATAAGTCGCATGGTTTCTTCCAGTTCCACCTGATTTTCAGCATCAACTGCATCCACGTCAACACTCATCATCTTGGGTAACAAACTTTTAGGCTTTCATTGTAAAATTCTGCATGAATGATCTTCTGTTTGAGGCCCCAGGAGCTGGTGGGATCAGGAGGATGCCTCAGGCCAGGACACCTGGACCAACTGACATTAGCAGCTCCATCTATCCTCTTTCCCATAGTTTTTTTTTTTTTTTTTTTTTTTTTTGCTTTTTCTTTCAAAATAAAATTCAAAGGAATTTATAATTTTATTCAAAATATTTCACTTTTATCTTCTGGGTTTTCTGTTTTGCTTAGGAAGACTCACTTTACAAATATCTTAAAAGATTTAGTAAACAAAATTTATACATCACAAAATCCATTCATCATACAGGCAAAATTAAATGACTCTAGTAAATTAATAATTTGTGCAACTATCACAAATCAGTCTTAGAATGTATCTAGCTCTACAAAAGTTTTCCTGTTTATACATAATCCCTACCCCCATTCTAAGCCTACATCCACTGATCATATTTGTCTTTTCTATTTCAAATAAATGGAATCACATATTCTTCTGTTGTTTCTTCCAGTTAGTACAATGCTTTTAAAATCCATCAGTTTTGTTGCATGTATCATCATTTTGTTTCTTTTTATTGTAGAATCCAATAGGATTGTATGGGTGCAGAATATTTTGTTTATCCATTTACTAGTTGATGGATATTTGGATTGTTTCCAGCATGGGGCTGTTGTGGCTAATGCTGCTGTGAACATGTGTACACATGTCTTCGTGAGGGACACATTTTGATTTCGCTTAGGTAAATTTCAACGAATACAGTTGCTGGGTCATATGACAAATGTGTGTTTAACTCTTTAAGAAACTGACTGTTTTCCAAAGTCGTTGCAACATTAACATTCCAGCAAAGTATAAGGTTTAGAAAGCTTTTTTGTTCTTAAATGTAATTATCATAACGGTGATGATAGTAATAGAAATAATAACAAATGAAGTATTAATTTTACACATTCTTTATTTTTTTCAAGTTTTATTCATCACAAATCCATTTTCTTTTGGATATGAATGTGTTTCTAATACATTTTGTCAACAAATTGAAACCGCCCATGTATCTTAATACATGATCAGAGTTTTGATTCTGGTCTCAGGAACAAAAACAGGTGTATGAAATGTATTAGCATCCAATAGCTTTTCATTCCTTATTATGTCTCTTTTTAAACATAAACCTTGAGAATGTAATTTCCTCAAAAAACCCCCACATTTCAGTGTATTAAGTTAAAAAAAAAAGCAATCCTTTTGCTTTTTGTTTTATTTTAATTGGTTTAAAGGGAGGAATTTAATATTTAATATTTTTTAAATATTCAAAACCTTGAATTGAGGATGCTTATTAAGAATCTATAGGCTTTCATGAGGAAATTAACTTAAAACATTAACAACCTAATGGTGTCTGGAACTACATTTCCCTACCCCCAAATCACTCTCTCCTACCCCATCCATTATTTCTTTCCTTCAACACAGATAAGACTTTGCTCCTTTTTTTCCCTAATGCAACAGGTCCACTCCACAAAAGTTGAATCATAAGTTTTTCTGAACCCATGCTACAATCTGTGGCCCTCTGGGAACTCTGGAAGAAGTTTACTTAGGCCTTACAAAAGCACACAACCAGAAGAAGTTTCCTTTTCCTGCCTCTGGAAGTTGTTCTGAGAGAACACGAAACCTAAAGGTGCAGTAGGTGCCCTAATATCTCAGTGTGACAAGCATACTGTGAATGATGAAGAAATGAGGAATAAAGGTCCAGGGTCATTGGAGAGGCCACTGGCCCACTGACTCGAGCAGCCCTGGAGATGTCCCACCTTGGATCCACCTGCTGCGTATCACAGCAAGGTATGGAAAAATAGAAATAATTAGATTGGATTTCCTGCTATCCTTACCATAAAACACCTTCATTGAAATAAGCGTGCCATAGATTTTAATTCTACCTTACAATTTCACACTGTAGGTCTAAAGTAAAATGACACAAGTCATTTGTTCCTCTGAGGGAACAAAACGAGAGTTGCAACCCTGGGATCTAAGAGAACAGATATCAACCAATATCTGCTCATCAAATTCCTATAGAAGAATCTACTTTCTACAAGTAATTTATAATATGACTTAAAATATAATTTTTTATAAATATATACATTTTAATAATTTTTATATAAAATTTTAATAGGCATTAAAAATAAAATAAGAGTGATATCTAACAGTGAAGAAATTGTGTCCAAATGGGATAAACTTTGGGATAAACTTTGGAACTGATTATTTGCTCTTTGATTTGACTTATATTGAAAAACAACTCTTCAGATGGAACACAATAGCAGAACCCTCCAACTTCTCATCCAATTCATGTGCCTTTCCCAGAAACTGCTTTATAATAGTATATTGATAGAGTCTGTGAAATTTGATCCATAGATTGATTTGCAAATTACATAGTGTTTTAGGTAAGCACATCTCCAATAAAAGTTTTGATTTATTTTCCTAGCTTGTTTTCTATCAAGTGCTTTTCATCAAGTTTGCTTTATTTGTTACAGTTTGTGCTTATTGCCATTGCCTTTTAAAATTCTGAACCAATTTTTAAATTGACAAGTAAAAATTGTTCATAGTCATGGTGTAGTGCATCATGTTTGGTGTATCTGTATGCCGGGGAAAGGATAACTCCACCTATTTAAAAAGTGGAATTTCACATGCACTTATATGTAAATGAAAGGAATTGTTATATTTTATGAAGCCCTCCATTTCTCTTTTCTATTTCTTTTCCTTAAAACTCTGAAGCAGATGATTTTTCACTCCACGTTTATTTGAGGAAAATGTCATAAAGCAATGTGGCACAAGGTGAGTTCAGACCCACTGGAGGCAGTCAGAGTTGAATACTCAGGGGCCAGAAGAAAATGGAGAGAAGGTCCTCCTGGGGCTATACTGGGGCTTCCAGGTCAGGGGCAGGGACTCAGGAAGCCAGCAGGAAGCACATGTTCTATGGGGTCACTGAACAAGAGGGAACCAAGTCCTGAGAATGCACTGTCTATGTGGAAGAAGGAGAGCCAAGCAGGAAGCCTTTTCATGGCATGGAGAGGCTTCCTTCAGTGTTGTCACCTTCTATTCAGCTCAGGAATCCTGCAGAAGGCAGAGGACAGTGGTATTTCAGTCCTAATTTTGCAAATGGCTTCCTTTCCCCTCTCATGACAGTATTGCAGTACAAAGAGAAAAATAAAATAAAATTCTTAAGTCTCCCTGAGCCAAGGCTACTTGCACAGACCTTTTATTAAGTGGAAAAGAAGATTTAGTGCACACTGCCTGATCAGAAATTTGGACTCAAAGCCTTTCCCCTTATTTCTGTCTCAGGTCTGGTCACCTCTACTTTCTATTGTAGGGAAAGCAAATCTGTCTCTGAGAGAGGATTAAAGGACATTACCTGTTGGCTGAAGATTTTGGCATCCTAGAAAGATAGATACTTAAAGATATGGAGGCAAATCTGCCCCCAACCTCAATGTCCTGAGTCTTAGATATGCCACCCGAGATTTCTCAACACCACAACCCAAACCAGCCAGGGTGGAGAACAAACTGAGAGTGTGTGACTAGGAAACTCCTGTCACACAAATACAATATTTAGCAACTCTTCCTTCATTTGCCCTAGGTTCTTGACCCAGTATCTCTAGTTGTTAACCTTTCTTTTATCTCTACAAGCAATAACCCCTTAGGTTTTGACATAGTTACTATAGACTGTCAATTTGCGGTTTTCTAGGAAATTTGAAGTCACCTGAGGAAAGAAAAGCTTTATACAAGGACACTGATATCTTGAGAAATAACCTCAGTAAAGTCCTGTTTCTTCCCCCAGAAAAATCGATAGAGAGTCTCAGCTACAAACTGGTTCCTTACCTTCCTAATTCCTGTAGTAGATGAACATCCCCACCCCAAGGAAGAGCAGACCCAGAGCAAAGATCCCAGCTCCACTCAGCATCTTGCTCCATGCAGACTCAGACTGTGCCCCTGAGAAAAGAAGTTAGCTTTAGTGATTTTTGCCCCAATGCATCTCTCATAGAGACCATGAGAGACAGAGCTTTGAGTCTGGAGGAAGAAGGCTTGACTACATTCTTAGAAAGACAGATTTAAAAATCACATTGAGCAGCTACAAGATTCACACACTGAATTCATTAAAATGTCATCACCCTGAAATACTGCCTGATGTGAGAAGAGTCTGGGACCCAGGGAGGTTACACAGCTAGTCTATCGTGACAGAGATAATGAAAGGAAAACCTGAGATTGGCCCTCCTGGATGTCAGCAAGACCCCTGAATTGCTTCTTTTATAAGGTCACAATGGACAACACAAAACAGACGCACCAGAAACATGAGCCTAGTCCAGAGACAGGGTCTGGAGTCAGGATAAGGAAGTGACCATTCTGAAACATCCTGGGTCCATTGTATGAAAACGAAATCCAAGGTGCCATGAGATCAAAGAAACAGATGTAGCATCTCAGAGGGTGCAATTTATTGTGGGACTTACTGATAAAAGTGTGGTCCTTGGCAGCAGCAAGACCAAGTGGATCCCACAATTTGAGGCAGAAGGAAGGGCATATATCTAAGTTAAGACAAAAGTGACTTCATTCAAGCCAGAATAAGACATGTCCTAATCTGTGAGGGGTTTAGTATTGTGTAGTCAGTACACTTCGAAGCCATTTGTCTGACTTGTAAGAAGAATCCACAGCAACAACAGAAGCATATGTGGAGAGGGTGTGGGGATTATGCAAATGATAATAACATTCAATTTTTTTCTACCAGGAGTCCCTGAAACCAAACCAACAACTTAGCATGTCTTCTATAGAAGGGAGAGGATCAGACAAATTGTTGGGTATATATTGGGTTAAGTGCTAATCAGTGCTTAGGAAAGCTTGCAGTTAGATAAGAAGAACTCTAAAAGAATGTGAAAATGAGGAAAATGGAAAAGAGGAAGCTGGCCACTTCCTTTATCTCCAATCTGTAGCAGAAAATCTAAATAGAGTGATCCTGGTTGCGGAGGATTGTTACTCATAAAACATGGCATGCAACCTTCCATATATATATATTCCCTTGTAGGCATGACATGTCCCTCCACTAAATCCTGGACCCTCATCTTCAAAAAGTGAGTAATTAATAAAATGTCCAAAACCTCTTTGCTGAGTTCTCTAAATTTCTTTCTGTGGAATTGGTAAACAGTATGCTTGGGGCCTTTGCAGCCCTGGGATTGAACAATATGTGACATGAGATGTGTGATACCAGAGATGTACACACAAAGTTTTATCTTGATAACAGCACAGCTTCCAGGGAAAACAGAAAAAGACTGCAATTACAGCTGTGAGTGGGAAAAAAAATACTTAGTAGGGGCTAATAAAGGTAAATATGCACCATCCAACAAGACAATACTGTTGGCATCATCTCTGTTAGATAACACAGTAGTGGCAGCTGGTGGCTGGTGTAGTGGAGCAGAGCACACATGTTGGCTAACAGAATGGGGTCTGTGAGTAATTGCTAAAACTAACAGTGAGATGGCATGTCAGACAGGGAGTGGCCTGAGGTATTTCTTTTAGCCCACTGAGGGCATGAGCCGTCATGGCTGTGGAGGTCTAGAGTCCAAGAGGATCAACGTGGATAAAGTTAGCTGTGACTGAAAACCTACAGGTACTTTTCCTACTCATGTTATCCATTGTCTGTGCCAAGTATACCAAGCATTTTTAGATATGAGGGTCACTCCCTCTTGTACATATGAGATAATAGGACACTGGACTGCCCATCTGCTTCTGCCACCATGTTTTCTAACAGGCAGGTGATGAAGCAATTTCATAGGTAAAGGGGCTTAACATGTTCCACAACAAGTTGTTGGAAAAGACACAGCATTGTTGCAAATATGTATGCCACTTATTTAGAGCAAGGTCCTGTATTATAGTGGATTGAGTCTGGTGAATAGGCCATATGCCTCCCTTTCTTTTTTCTTTTTATTTTTTTTTTCCAGTGGACCAGTTCACACTGTGACCAGTAAAGTCTTTTTTTTTTTTTTAATTTAAAAAAAAATTTTAGTTTTAGATGGACACAATACCTTTATTTTATCTATTTATTTTTATGTGGTGCTGAGAATTGAGCCCAGTGCCCCACACATGCTAAACAAGAGCTCTACTACTGAGCCACAGCCCAAGCCCAACCAGTAACGTCTTGGTCAGTGATTCCAACTATAATAGGGCATTGTAAAAACTCTATTCTAAAGGAGTATGTCTAGTTTCAGCTTCCTTCTAGAGCTGTGAACAAAAACCTAGAGGTACCTTTTGTCCTTGTTCTTGCCAGAGGGTCCAACTCATGCCATCTCCCGTACTGTGACATCTAACTATATTGGGGTACTCAGAGCATGCACCTGGTATGCCAAATCCTTGCTTTTTCAAATGCTTACTGCTGGGGAACATCTAAGTCCTTGTGGCTTTCTTCTTAATCAGTCAATATAGTGGGTCCTATCATTGAATTAGATGATAAATGAACAATGTGGTCTAGGTATGAGGACTGGCCCCAAGGTGCCAGGAGATAGAAGGAAAAGAAGGAGACAGACTAGAGTTGCACAAAGTACAATCTATTAGCAGAAGCAGCCTCAGGTAGATCTTATGATTTGGATCAGAAGGAGGGTGTCCATACTGCTTAGGACAAAAGTAATTTCATTGATGCTGGAATGTACCTGGTTTGTCTTCAGCTAATATCAAAGAGAAAGGGCATATTTCTGGCTTCGGAGTCTGGTTGTAAAGCTGCACATGCAACTCTAATGGTTTGTCTATTTATAGTTTGCTAGAAAACTATGTAGGAGAAACGAACTAGGATTACTCTGGGGCCATCATGGTGGTACCATTCAAGATGGCTGTGGTCCTGTCAAGCTGAATCCATATAGTGACATTGACCTATGATATTATGGAAAGGTTCAAAATACTTACAACATCTCTTTAGACTACTGGGTATAATTGCTTCCCTAGGGCATATATGTGTTTGTAGGAACTACCACAGGGCTACCCCCCATGACCTATGTTACAGGAAAGGAGAACATGGAGCAAATGAAATTATGATACAGGGAGAAGAGAAACCTTACACTCAGAAATTAGCCAAGTCCCCTTCCTGGTGGGTAGGGATTTACAAGTTCAGGAAGCTTCTCACTCACTCCATTCCACTGCGACAGGGCTCGTCAGGCTTGGGTGCTGCACCTGGCAGGTGTAGACCTCTCCACTCTGAGGAACTGTTTCCAGCATCACCAGGATCTGGAAGGTCCAGTCTCCATTCTGGATCAGGCCTGTGGACACAACCCCAGCCTCCTCTCCCTGGCCATTCCGGAACCACCTGACTTCAATGTGGCCTGGGTAGAAGCCACTCACAGCACAGACCAGGAGGTTGTGGTGCTGTAGGGGCTGTGTCTTTGTGGGATACACAGTCACCACTGGCTTAACTGGGGGAGAAAATGTGGAGAGAATGTCAGGAAGGCAGAGTCGTCCTCCTTGGTTGGCTGCCTTCTGTCCCCCTTCAACTCCAGGCTCAGGTGTGGCAGGTCTCCTCAGAGCTGGCTGTGGGCCTCACAGTGTCATGTGCCTTGAATTTAATTCTTATAGCAGGAGCCCATTAATTTGAGAGATTTGGGGAAAATATGTTTAGTTTTGTCATAGCTTGAAAAAATATTCATTACTGAATTAAAATGTTTACCAGTTTTGCAAAACATATAGGGCACTAATTAAAAGTGTGATTTCTGAACTGCTTGGGTTCAAATCCAGATTTTGCTCTTTTTTTTTTTTTTTTTTTTTTTTTTTTTTAACCAGGGATAGAACCCAGGGACATTTAACCACTGAGCCACATCCCCAGCGCCCCACCCCCTTTTATATTTTATTTAGAGACAGAGTCTCACTAAGTTGCTTAGGATTTTACTAAATTGCTGAGGCTGGCTTTGAGTTCACAATCCTCCTGCCTCAGCCTTCAAAGTTTCTGGGATTACAAGCGTTCCCCACCACACCTGGCTTAGATTTTGCCTCTTACTGGTTCATCCTGGAAGAGTTTTTTGTTTGTTTGTTTTTCACATTTCTTTGTGCCTCAGTTCTCCCCATAAAAGAGGATATTGACACTGTAAGCATTAATGTATCTAAAATATGTAAAACACCTTCAATATATGTTAGGTGTTTATTATCCTTGTTTACTTTCAGAAAAAATATGACCAAGTACTTTGGATGGAGCCTATCCATGCTACCTTGATGGACTCACATTTTAAAATGCCTCAGAGAGGGCTCCACCCTGAGACACGGGGACAGACAGAAGTGATTCTGTGAGTCCCAAGGAGAGGAAAAACAGCAAGGAAGGTCATTCCTTTTAAAGTTGTTACGTTGACACTCTGAGGATGAATCCCTCTCCTTCACAAATCAAGTATACCTACTATTGGAATTGTTATTACTTTATAATGTCTCTCTTTCTAGCTGATGCTCAAGGCCTAGACCTTAACATGTGTTAAGTGCCTGGGATAATCCCTGACATAAACAATCTCAATCATGCATTTTTATAAAAGGAGAAACCTGAGGGAAACATTTCTCGATACTACAAAATGATAGATTTAAGAATGATTGGTTAATAATAACACTGTTGCAGAAAATTTCATTAAATAAAAATGTTTAAATTATTAGCAGAGAAAGCAATAAAAAGAATCAAAATATAAAGCCAGAAACTGAAGAAAATGCTAAAGCAAATATCAATGAAGTGTTGATAATCTTACTGCATAGAGACCCCATCAAACACTGAGAAACAACAATAGGACCACAGAGGTAATAAACATTAGATAATTATCAGAGCAGATAACAATTGGCCAATAAATGTGAAAAATGTCCTAGAACTTAGAAATAAAAAATGGAAATTAAAAATATGAAGATATGCATTTTAAACTAAGTATTTGGCAATATGGAAAAAATCTAATAAAGGAGAATGAGAGGTAAATTGCCCTACTATACAAAGAAAACTGTCACTACTTAAATGCTATTAGCATTATACAAAAATAGTTAACAATAATATGTTAAGGAACAAAATTATAATCTGAAAGACAGTTTCCTCATCATTTCAATTATGTAAAAATACCTAATAAACAAAGAAGTAAAAAAAAGGGAAGGTTTGACCTAATGAAAGCCTCGGAAAGACCAGAGATGCTTCAGAGGTCTCTCCTTCCATCTCTGCTTCTCTCTCCCTTCACCCCTCTTCTACCCGCCTGGTGGATCCAGCCGGTTACTCACCTCTCCGCTTTAACATTAGGCTAACAAGTGCGTAGTCGTTTCTGCACCTGTCTACAGCGGCGCGGTAATTGTCCAGGATGTCCTTCTGACTGTTGAAGTCCTCAGCTATGGGCTGCCCCAGCTCGCTCACCGCCTGGAACTCCCCCACATCGCTGTCAAAGCGCAGGACTTCCTCCTGGTTAAAGATGTATCTGGTCACATGCCACACCCGCTCTGTCCCGTTAAAGAAATGACACTCAGCTTTCATCTGCTGCATGAATCGTGCTGTGGGGACAGGAAAAATCGGTCTCAAGTGGGCTGGCTGAGAGGACACTGACGGTGCAGGCAAAAGCAGGGTGGCTGGGAGGGAAGAGAGGTGGTTGAGGGCACTAAGACACCCCTAATTGACTCACACCTGTTCCCAACCCACAAATACCAGCACCCAGGGGTTCATCTTTCATCTGACTGAGACAGAGAACCAGAAATGGTGGGGACACACCTCTAAATCCATGCCACCTAAATCCTAGCACCTCCTTGGTGCTAGGCATCCACCCCAAAAACTCTGTTCCCACCTCTCATGCCCATAACGCTTTACCCTCTCCTGATGGAACACCATCTCCAACATTCTGTAAACCAGGACTGGGCCCTGCACCTGGGACTCCAAAGAGGAAAAACACACAAAGCCCCTCTACCCCTAGAGCTTAATTCAGCCACAGTTATGCAGAAGTTAGAAATGCCAGAAGAAAAGTGTAAAGTTCTGTTATCAGAGAATAGCAAAAAGATCTAAATGACAATAGGGTTCCAGAAAAGAAATACTTTTCAACTAAAAAAAAAAAAAAAAAAAAAGATGCGATTTGAACTAGAGGGAGAATGTGGCATATGTGTATGTTTTGGGAAAAGAGAAGTATGTGTCATGTATAGATAGTACCATGTGAGACACATTGAAAGAACTGATGAGCTTCAAGAAACTGGAGGACACAAGGCACCGAAGCACATAGAGGGAGACCAGGAAGGTAGAAGACAGACTGGAGAAATCATGGGGAGCTGGACACTTAAGAGCCTATGGTGGGTGTCAGGATTTTGGATTTATATTAAATAATGGCAAAACACTGAAGAAGTTTAAGGAGAGTAAAATCAGACTCTAATACAGGTCCACAATCTCTTTTGTGAATTTCCAAATCCAGGGAGCTCAGAGAACAAAATATTTTTTAAAAATGTGATGCAAAATTCACTTGTCAAATCTGACCTGATGAGGTAAAGATAAAGATGTGTCTCAGAGCTCTTAGAAGTCAATTAGTCACATGTACTCTGTAGTTTCAATACATAGAAACTTACATGTATTGTACAAATATATAAGTATGTATATACCTACATATACATAGGTAGATATAATTTTTGTGTTTGTTTTTTATATTTAATTGAACTCAGGAAATATTTTAAAACTGTAGTTAAAAGTGAGACAAAAGAATGCAATAATCTGATATTATTCATAGTACAGAATGTGGATTAGCTGGTTAATTTTGATGAATTTTACTGAAAAATATTTATAGCAGTCATCAGTATCCTTACAAAGGAGAGTTGCTAAAAGTTAACAAAGATCAGAAGGACAAAAAACTGATGAAATGTTGAAAAACATTGTATAAAGAAAAAAAAAATGAAAAATGAAGATCTTTAACTTATATTGATCAAATGGATTCAAGAAGAAAGTGGTGAATTGAAGCTTTGTTTTGTTTGCTTTGTAATGAAACAAGCTAAAACAAACCACAGATAACTGAATTGGAAGAGGAATGTTTAAGCACCAAGTGAACAGAATTTTTTAAAATAGCACAATGTAAACTAATATCTTCAACCTTAGCACCATTGACATTTGTGGTGGGGGGGGGGGGGTTACTGAGGATTGAACTCAGGGGCACTCAACCACTGAGCCACGTCCCCAGCCCTATTTTGTATTTTATTTAGAAACAGGGTCTAACTGAGTTGCTTAGCGCCCCACCCCCCCTTGAACTCATGATCCTCCTGCCTCAGCCTCTGGGATTATAGGTATGTGCCATCATGCCCAGCACCATTAACATTTTGATTCAGATAATTTCTCAAATGTCTCTTGGTGGAAACTGGCAGTGAGGTGTTGGATGTAAAACTGTCCCTAGGTGAGCATTAGTGGTGTAAAGCACCTGAAAAAAGCCCATGGTTGAAAATTCAGTGGACATTATGAAGCAGCTGAGAACTACATGGAAAAATTTCCCAGTAGACTATTTGATGAAAACCTTGGCAGTGAACAAATTTATTTGGCTGGATAAATATCCATGTACTGGGAGCACATTCCTTAAACCATTCATAATGCCCAAGAAGAGAGTTTTAAAGCTATTACAGATTTTAACCAAACTATCTTTGCATGTGATAATGCTCACCTCAAGCAAACGGTACAGTGACTGGAAAACAAAAATCCAGGAAGTCAGAAGTCGGAAAGGTATATTTTACTTTTGCATTATTAAAAGAAAAGAAAACACAGATAACCAGAGATAAATTTTCTGATTCAACAGCCACTTTGTATCTATGTCTTAAACTTTTTTTTTTTTTAACAGACTGTTAGGCTGTGAGAAAACTATAAAATTTTATTATCTAATAAAAATTTTTAAATAACTTCCTTGATACAATTAAGTGCTTATTTTCTGCTATATGCCAAAGCTTCCATGCAACTCTCCATCTTATTGAAGGGTTAATAGTAACTGTAAGAGCCCTAATTGAGGAGATAGCCAAGATGGCGGTTAGCTGAGAGCCATAAAAGGTGTTCAAGTATTTTCACCTGATATTCATGCATTTATCTAAGAATCTTTTTATGCCCATGAACACTGTGTGATGCACCTGTAAGCTCGAGCTGTTAGCACTTGTCTTTGTTAAAGCAAAAGTATTTAACCGGGTGAGGTTAGTTAGAGGTGTGGTTGGGGTTGGAGAGGTTGTTGGAGCCGGAGAGAGAAGTTAGAAGAAAGAAGAATAAAAGAACTT
Source organism: Tamias sibiricus (assembly GCA_025594165.1). Lineage (NCBI taxonomy): Eukaryota > Metazoa > Chordata > Mammalia > Rodentia > Sciuridae > Tamias > Tamias sibiricus. The sequence goes on from CM046666.1 coordinate 31,855,329, forward strand.
TTTCATTTCCAGTCTGCCTCCGAATTTTCTCCTGCGGTATCGTTGCTGCAAGCGGCAATTGCTGCAGGTGGCGGCAAGTAACCTCAAAATTCCTAAATCCAGTCTATTATCTTCAGTCAAGCTTTCAACTAATTTCTTCATAGTTTTCAACAATATTAACCAGCCTTCTTGTAAACTGGTAAACTTCCCCTTCCTCATTGTAATGATTATATTTGGTTGTTCCTCACTGTGACACATTATCATCACGTGTTCTCATGAACCACAGGGTAGTTAGTGCACAAGTTTTGTGTAGAAAAAGCTATTTTAATTCAATTTTATACCTGAATTTTTAGACCTTTCATTTTCTTTTGAGTATAGAAGATATGTGTGTATAAAAATTACACATGTATATATATATAAAATTTATATGTAAATACATATAACTGAAACTGATATATATGTGTATATATATACATATATAAAAATATATATTGGTTTACAAATACAGTATTGCAGTTACTCAAAAATTAAATTTGCAATCATTTAACTTGTTGGGACTTTCCGGAAGCTGTCTGCCAAGGGGATGGGCTCTGGTTGCTTACCACGCCCTGTGGAGGACCGGGGCTAAGCAGGGGGCATGGCTATGAGGTATCCTGAGATTTGGAACCGCCCTGCTGGTCACTGATTGGTTATGTTTAGGTCTTTATAAGTTCAGTCCATCTTTAATAAAGTTGAGTTTGGCACAGCTTCCGACTAAACTCCCCGCGAGTGGCCTTGTGTCCGGCAAACGGGCGGGGGGAGAAGGCACTCCGGTGACTTTTGCCCGCTAGGCCTATATTCGCCAGGTAGGCTACTTTAACTCTTTCTGCTGGTCAGAAAGAGCCTCCTTTGGGGCCCAAAAGGGGGGTGGCTTTAGACCTCAGCCCCTTTAATAAGTAACGCGGCATTAACTGATTTCTTTGCCTTATGAACCAGTCACAAGCCATATTAACTGATCCTTCACATCATCTTCTTCCCTGTTGTCTCTACCACTGGTCCACAACTTATCCACAGTCACCAAGACATTTCATTCCTATTAATGGTCCCAATGGCTTGTGTTCTAACTTCCAGTCTCCAGATGCTAATACCTGCAATTGCCAGGTCTGGCCAGACATAGAACTCTCAGGTTTGTAATCAGGTCCCCATAGACAGACAGAAACTGAGAAGTTGCTAAGCTCATGTAAATAGTTTACAATAAATGAGTAGGTCTCTAGACTTGGAGTAGTGACCTTCACAGAGCTTCTTTTGCTTTGGAGAAATGAGGGTGTACAGGAGTGAATTCTGGATCACACAAGGTCTTTGCACTACTCACAAATTCTCTTAAGTCCCTTGAGAGATGAGAAAGGTAAAACAACAACAACAACAACAACAACAAAAAGTATGTGAAATTCTGTTCACTGTCACGCGTCCATATCACCCCTATGGTTAACACTGTTAGTTCATGTTCTCATTATGTCTGTGTGATAACAGTCCCAAATTAGGGTTGGCAGGGTTAGAAAATACAAATGGTCAGTTTATATTTGCTTAGTTCAATTATTATTATTTATCTGAAATTATTATTATTTATCTGAAATTCATATTCAACTGAGCATCCTGTATTTTAATTGGGAACCCTACAAAGAAGAAGAAATGGAGTTGAAAATTCTTTGTTTTCATCAACACATACTCATGAGAGCCTTCACATAATATGAACCCATGTCGAACTTTTCAATTACAAGTACAAAATGAGTTAAAACTTCTCGTATATATGAGAGCTTTCAGATCTTGAATTTCCCCCATCTTAAGACATATTTAGGTCCATACAAACATGATAAACTTTATCAATATTCCAGACCTTACTTAGGCACTATTCACTAATGGCGATTAAAAATTCAGTCTCTAGAATCAGAAAATCTGAATCTCAAAATGCACTTTTCCACTTGGGTCCATTTTAAACATCTATTATCCTTTTAATTTACCTCTAAAATGGATTTAATAATGACATATTCCTTACAGAAATATTGTTAAGTGTGACATTAACTAGAAACTCTTCCTAGTGCTGCTCAAATGATAAATATTTATTACCATTTTTATTTTTATAGCCCCCATGAAGGCAAACTCATAGACCTTTCTATTCTTAACTTCCTAGAGCAATCAATATCTTCAACATGATTTGTCAATTATTTTTCATCAATATATCACTAATTACCACTTTGAGCATGGAAGGGCAGAAACATTGGTGTACTTATAGTAATACAGCATACATGAACCCAACACATGATAAGTGTGCTGAGGCAGAAGAGAGGGGTCTTCCAAATACACTGATTTGCAGTGTAATCTGAGTTCTAGCACTAACTATGTGATGCTGGTCAAGTTACTTACACACTTGAGTTTGAGATTCCATAGATATACATAGTTTTAACTGCTGTGCATATGATAGAATAGTTACTGGAATGACATGCTAAAATGTATAGGCCTGAAAAATGCTACAAGACTCCATAATGACAGAGACCAGATTGTGTTGTTCATCAATCCATTCTCATCACTAGTGTGATAACTGACATTTTCTAAATTTCTAACAAAAATTGGCCTTGTGAATACTTTATTTTTTCATAACCAGTCAGCACTGCACAAAGAGACCTCCAGTGCTTCCTTGCTAATGACTGACCATCTCTGTCTGGTTCTCAAGTCCCCTCCCTTCCATTCAGAATCTTTACTCTGTTGCTCTGTTGCTTTAGGTCTAGCTGACTTCAAGATGCCAGAGCACAATCCTTCCCTGAGACCAGCCACTGGGAACAGTCATCTATATCTACTCCAGCCTCCACGTGTTCAGCTCCCACTCTCTCTTCAAAAAGGCAAATCCAGTTTCCACCTTGGATACTCCACTGACTGCAGAGCTCAAGTCCAACACATCCAGAGCTTGCCTCTCTGTCATGTTGTCCGTCTGGTCTCTCACCCGCACTGACCACTCCCCCCTCTTTAGAAGAGTTTACTTTCCTTAACTTCCATGCATCACATTCCCTCCAGCATCACTGGTCCTCCTTCTGGTCCCTGTTGCTAGCCCTCTCTTCTTGTTTTCTTCCCACAGTCTCTCCCCATGTAACCTCTTCCATGTTTCTGGAATTTGAACACAGAACAGGTATTGATTACACTAAAAAATATCCCTGCAGCCTGGGTCTCATCCTGTACTGCAGTGTCTTACCTTCTACTAACTTCTTGACAGCTTCACACAAAATCCAAAAAAGTCATGTCAGGCTTAAGTTGAACAAAACCTTTATTCTAACCACCCACTTGAAATCCCGTCTTCCTTCAGTCTTACCTATCTCAGTAGGTAGCACCACCATTAAGACAAAATCCTAGGGACAAGCTTGAGTCTTTGTATAAACCATTAACAACTTATGCTACAATTTACCCCAAACTGTCCACTTAATCTTCGTCACTCTCTTCACCACAACTGCACTACATGAAGCCAAAAGCTTGCTTTCTCTGGAGAATCCTAATGTGCTCCTAAGCAGTTTTCCTGCTTCCATGTGCGAGCCCCAACAATACCATCTCTTCATGGTAGCTGCAATTATTTTTAAAAAGAAATTTAAATTAAATCTCCTCATAACCTCAAACCTTCACATCTGTTTAAATAAAACTGGAATTTCTTGCTGGCCATCAGGACCTCATATGAAAGGGCAGCTCACTTCCTGTCCAACCCTCCCCATCCTGTGCCTCTCACCTCCCCCCAGCACACCTTGCTCACCATACTTCAGCCACTCTAGCCTTCTTTGTGTCCCCCAAACACAGCACACATCTTCCCACACATCAGCCTTTCCCCTGTTCCCTCTCCCTGGAACACTTGTCCTTTAGGTAATCACTTGACCAGCTTCTTCTCATTATTCTTTTCTCAGCTGAATGTCCCTTTCTCTGGAAGGGCCCCTAGACACTTGAACTGAAGTGGATGAATCCTGTTTCTCTGTGTCAACACCCTGATGTCTTTTTTTTTTTTTTTTTTTTTCCGGAGCACTTATGACTCTGTGAAATTTTCTTCTTTATTATGTGTTTATTTAGGTGTTGTCTTTCTCCCCTATCAGTGAATGAGATCTAGAGGGTCAAGGTCTTTCCATGTTATTCAAATAGCATTCTCTGAGCCCAGAAGAGAGCCCAGTACATAATAGTTGCTCAGAAAAGTAATTTTTGGTCTAAAAGAATAAACTCAAGTTTTCAGAAATTGATCATTGTGAAATTCTGGAAATTAAGAACGGGTTCAAGTGCCAACACTCTTTTCTACTGATAACACACTATATCCCTTCCACACTTAATTAGATATTAAGATGCATTTATTCTTTTTCCTGCTTTTAGTTGAAAGATCTACATAGTGGAAAGAAGATTTGAAGTAAAAGGAATAATTTCATTAAGTTTAATCTCATCTGATGGACCTCATTAGGTGAGTACAAAACAGGAAGCCCATGTTCTTATCTTTTTTTGTTGGTAAGATCATTCCTGGCTTTTTAGTTAATATTTATGGCTCAGGAAATTGTAACTGGCTAAATCTCTGGAACCAGAAAACTCAAGATAACACAAATTTCGTCTGGGACTTTCAGACCTCTAAAATGTGTCTATGTCCTGACTTAATTACAACAGAAAATACCAAATCTTTCAGAGGCAATGGGAGGTGTTCTTTTATTTGGTATTTCAAAACTTCTAAATAAGCCCAATAATCTATTGCTACCTTTCTCAAAGTTAATAATTCCAAATGAAAGGAACAGATCAATAAATTAGAATAAGTAACTAGTACTTGCAATAACAGAAATCAAATTAAGGGTGCTTCCATGGCAAATGCTGCCACCACTGTCTCTTCTTGTCCATCCCCTGCCTCTTTCCCTCCATCTACCACTCCCCTCACTCCCTCTTCCATACTCTCTGATCTTCCCTGCTCCATACTTCTATCCCTCTGGTCCTTCCCTAGTAGCTCCCTTTAACAGTTAAATGACAGGAAATGGAAGCAGACGTGTTGCCTATACATGTCTCTCCTCCTCAGACTAAATCAGAACTTTTAGCCATAGTCAAAGATTTTCCAAACCCCCCAAACCATTCTCTTGACCTTGAATGATGTTTTAGCCTGATCATTAGCACTTACTAACCTGGATTTTCAGATCTTTACCAACTTATTCACATGCTTATCCACATGGCCAGGCATGGATGGGAAAGTCCCCTTAATGCTTCTTAAGTAGCTGACAGACTAGGAACTGACAAGACATAAAGAAGTTGCTACAGCCTATTAATTTTTGCCCCCATCAGGAGAATTGCAAAACCATCCAACATTGCACTCAGAAAAGGACAAGTCAGTTCTTGAAGATTGTGGTAGATTTGATAAACTGTTTTAGAGATCTCAGTCCATAGAAGGCTGACCCCATTCCTTGGGGCTTGAGGTGAGGCAGAACATCATGGCAGAAGGGTGTGGCAGAGGAAAGCAACTAGGGATGTGACACCAGGAGGCTGAGAGAGCTTTGCTTAACAAGGACAAAATATATACCCCAAAAGTGTGCCCCAGGGACCCACCTCCTCCAGCCACACCCTACCTGCCTACAGTTACCATCCAGTTAATCCCTATCAAGGGATTAATGCACTAATTAGGTCATAACCCAATCATTTCACCTCTATACTTTCTTGCATTGTTTCACAGATATGAGCTTTTTGGGGACACCTCATATCTAAACCATAACACAAACCTTTCAAGAAAACTCATTTAACTTGATCTTTGTAGCCAGATTTTCTTGAGGCTCTCAGCACCTGAATCAAACAACATTATCTCAGTTGGGCAGAAGACTGTACCCATGAAATATCTTCCCTAGCTAACCAGCTGCCACACTCACTGGAAAAAGAATCTAGAGTCACAGAGCTTAGATTGCCAGGAGAAAACTGCCAAACTAAAGGCTCTGTAATGACCACAAGCATAGAGGGCCACCCAAACACCCTGTATCTCAGATCAAGACTGCCTTTTTTTTGTGTTTACAGGCCACTTTTTAAAGAGAATTGTCTTAAATACAAACATGGTTACAATAAACCCTCATAAGGCTACATTGCCCTTTTCCTCAACAAAATTAGTGTTGTTCCAGGGACATTCAGAGGATATTTCTCCCACTTAAAACCAACAAACTAATGGAATTAGATATTAAACTTGGGGATATGTTAGTCATAGCTCTGGTTGACACTGGAGCTGAATCCATCTATCCTTAACCCTGACACACTTTTACCTTCCCATTCTAGAGTTTTTTAATTTATCCAGTTGATGGGGAGTGCTAACTAACTTATGGAAGTACAAAATCCATACTCATTTTCTTCAACTAACATTTTCTCTTCGGAAGTCACTGTTTCTTACTCTTTCCATCCATACCCATACGTGGTTTGGAGATGGGTTTTCTGGAAGTATATCAGGCCCATAATAGCTTTCTCCAAAAAGAGGGAAATGACACTAGAATTCATCACATGATAAGACTCTGGACTTATAAAACTAGCCCCTACCCAGATGCCCAGCTACCCTGTAACCTCATTAACCCTACCCATCCTATCTTCCAGGAATTGCCTGTGAGCCTCTGTGCACATAACAATCTTAATGTTGGGCATACCCTTTTAGTATCTCCAATTAATATACAGGTGGATCATAATAAGCTCCTCCCCAGTCAAGCAATGCTTCTTAAATCCTGAGCCCCTGACTGGCATACATATAATCCTTAGTCAATGACTTCATACATAAGAAACTTGTCATTTCCTATGCCAGCCCTTGCAATACTCCCATCCTATTTATTCTCAAAACTAATGGAAAGGATGGATACTTGTGCAGGATATCAAAGCTATTAGCAACATAGTTATTTTTCCCCAATACTAAGGGGTTCCTAACCCTCATACCTTATTGTTCAATATTTCTCCTGAGAGCAAATATTTTTGGAGTATTAACATCTTCAGTGCTTTCTTCAGTATATCAATACAGCTTGACAGTAAGTGCCTCTTTGCCTTCATCTGGAAGGCCTAACAATATACTTGAACAGTCCTTCTCCAAGGATGTACTGAAAGCCCCACTTACCTATTTTCAATGCTGATTTAGCTGATGTCTCCTTCCCATGTCATTCAACCCTACCTGAAATTTAGATTATCTGTTTTTCTTTAAAAATCCTTTTATTAGTGCATTATGATTATACATAGTAGTGGCATTCATTTCAACATAATCATACATACACTGAATGTAATTTGCTTCATTTCAGTGCCCAGTAATTCCTCTTCCCCTCCTTTCCTCTATCCCTCTGTTTCCCTTCTTCTACTCTACTAGTCTTATTTCTATTTATTTATCATTTTAATTTGTGCTTTATAGATATACATAAGGGTGGAATTCACTGTGGTATACTCATATATGTATGTAGCATAATTTGACTGATTTTATTCTGCATTTCCTCCCTTTTCCTGTCCCTCCTCTCTCTCTCCTTCAATCTCCTTCCTCTACTCCACTGATCTCCTGTCCATATTTTGGGGGGGGGGCATATACTGGGGATTGAACTCAGGGACATTCGAACACTGAGCCACATCCCCAGCCCTATTTTGTATTTTATTTAGAAACAGGTCTCACTGAGTTGCTTAGTGCCTTGCTTTTTGCTGAGGCTGGCTTTGAATTCACAATTCTCCTGCCTCCACTTCCCAAGCTGCTGGGATTACGGGCATGTTCCACAGCGCCTGGCTCCCTTTTATTCTCATGGGATACCTCCACCCCATTATCTGCTTTTATATTCTTCATCCTAAGAAGTTCACCTGACTGATGGCATCCACTTACTCCATAATTTGTCCTTTTAGAGGGCATAAAGTTTCAAAGGAAAAATACCAATTCTGCTAGACCTCTGTCCAGTGTTTGTGTTGCCTCTTGACATCCAAGGAGTGAACTGACCTTTCATGCTTTCTAGTCATGTTAGCTTTCCCTTGTTCCTACACTAAAAGACAACTCCAAGAATACTATGGTTTGGATAAATGTCCCACACAGGCCTATATGTTAAGAGATTGGTCACCACCTGTAGTGCCATTAGGAGGTGTAGAACCTATAGGAAGTGGAGGCTAATTGGAAGAAGTAAGGTCACCGGGAGCATGCCTTTCATAGGGATCCCAGCCCCTTCCTCTATGTCTTTGCTTCACAGCTGCCCTGAGGTAAGCAGCTTCCTCTACGATGTGCTCCCACTATGATGTAGTGCCTCAATGCAGGTCCAAAAGCAATGGGCCAACTGAACATGGATTAAAATATCCTAGCCAGGAGTGGTGGCACATGCCTGTAATCCTACCACCTGGAGGCTGAGGCAGGAGGATCGCGAGTTCAAAGCCAGCCTCAGCAATGGCGAGGCACTTAGCAACTCAGTGAGACCCTGTCTCTAATAAAATACAAAAAAAAAAAAAAAAAAAAAAAAAAAAGGGCTGGGGATGTGGCCCAGTGGTCGAGTGATCCTGAGTTCAAGTCCCTGGTACCAAAAAAAAAAAAAAAAAAAATCTCCAAAATTATGAGTCAAAACAATTCTTTCCTCTTTTTAAGTTGCTGTATCTCAATTGTTTGTTACAACAAAGGAAACCTAACACAGAGGAATTTTAGGATTTGCAGGTTATCTTCCAGAACTGGCTGCCAAACTTCTCTTTGATGTCCCAAGCCCTTTACAATTTACTGAAAAAATTCTCTCCTGGACTATCTAGTGAACCCTTGATGGAAAACAGTCTACCAAGGATACAAAAAACAAAAAAAAACAAACAAACAAACAAACAAAAAACCCAGTTGAACATCTTGGAACATCCCAATTATCATCTCCTTTTTTATGTGTTGATTTATGATTGGGAAGGAAATGCCAAAGGGACCCTTACTCGACCCCATGGAGGACAGAACAGATCAATGGGGTATTATAGTTGGCAACTAGGCCTAGTGAGCCAGGGATTACCTCCTTATCTAAAGGTGATTGCTGCCAACTCCATTCTCATTAAAGCCACAGAGAAGAATGTCATGGGATCTTCCCTCACCATCTGTATTCTTCACTGTGGGCGCCCTCCTGAACTCTCAGTATACCCAACCCTCTCTGCTTGTCACCTGACTATGAGATCTGCTCCCTCTCCTCATCTGAATTTACCATCACCCAATGTAATCTGATCAACCCTGCCACTCTCTTTTCTCCCCTGGACAATGACATTCCTTATGACATGACTATACTGCAAATTCTCAACCAACAAATAGATCTACAAGAAACCCTCTCATGTAATACAGACTATAATTGTTTGCAAATGGGTCTGATCTCAGAGGACCAATGGGTCACTACCAAGTTGGAGATGCCAGTCTCCCTTGATGATATTATCATCTGGGCCTTAACTGCACAACAAGTCAAAATTCCACGGTCTCACCAGAGCATGACTCCTAGCTAAAAACTGCCAATGTTTATACACAGCAGAGATGCCTTTGTGGTAACACATGACTGCTACACTCTGGAAACAGAGAATTTTTTAACATTTTCAGGTCAACAAATAAAAGACAAAATGTGTGTTCTTTCTCACTTGGATGGTGTTTAGGCTCCAAGTGCTCTACCTATCATTAAAGTCCAGGGTCACTCATTGGCCCAGAGAGAAGAAATCAAAAGAAATAAGATAATTGATGCCACTATGAAACCAGATATCTTGCAAGAGGCCCTACATGTTATGGCCTCTAAAAGTTCTCCCATTTTTACCACCTCTGCAAACCCAGATTTATGCCATAGGCTAATAAAACCCCAAGTTACTTTCCCCATGGTTGAAAGGGAAATGAGAAAAACAGGACTGTTTAAACTGACAGCAATTGCTGGATATGTCACCACCATCTCCACTGGGTCTTTTAGCAAATGTAATGAGCCAATAACCATACCCACTTACAACTTCTCAAATGCTCACACCCACACAATGTGTGTGTGTGTGTGTGTGTGTGTGTGTGTGTGTGTACCCAGGGCCTTGTACATTCAAGGCAAGCACTCTACCAACTGAGTTATATCCCCTGCCCAACATTTATTTGAAAAAAAAATCAATTGCTATTCATGTACAAATGTATTATCCTAATTTAACACTCATGCAGTTTCAAATGACTCACGGGATGGGTAAGAAATGTTCCAATACTGAAAGGACACTTGTTTGGAATAGATGGAACAATCTGTTCCTGTCTACTCTGCCTAGATGCCACCCTCATTTTGTTTTATGAAAATCTTTTATAATACCTCCACTCTTTGGTGTGACCAAGACTCATGTTGGGCTTTTTGCAGAAAAATACTGATCAGGAAGATCAGTATTAAGAGTTGTAACCACAATGTTACTAAAGCATGGTATAATTCCATATTTTCCTCTCTTCCAAACAATTCTTATTTATTTATTTATTTATTTATTTATATTGGTTCTTTTTAGTTATACATTACAGTAGAATCTATTTTGATATCAATTTTTCTTAATTTAAATAATTTGAATGGTGTTTTGTGTGTTCCTCCCCCTCCCCAAAAGGATCTTTTTGTAGCTGGGCACAAAGGTGATTCTTGAGCCTATAAGCACTTGGAGAACAGGAGGAACTTGCCTTCTAGAAAATTCATAACCCCATTCACAATACTTCAGATCATTGTAAGAAAATGACCTTTATTGCTGAGTAAAGAGGACTTCCACTATTACAGGTGATCACCATGATGACAACCTGTTGGATTATGAGGATGACAGCTGTGAACATTTCAAGGGTGTGATTTACCAGGTGGGTTTTATCCCTGGAGATGGGCAAGATAGAGAAGAATATTGGAATCCTGGCTAGGAGTTGTCACTGTCATAAAACATATCCCATACTCAGGAGAATCACCTATTCTACTGCTCAGGTCAGTAAGACCAAAGGGGGTATTTAGATTCCCCTACTGATGTAGATCTGGGTAACCATGTTGCTCTGAATTACCTCTTTGCTGCAAAGAGTGGTATCTGTGTTGTATCCATATCTTATGCTGTGCTTGTATATATGCTTCTAGACAGGTCAATTTGGAACCTTCCAAACCTTACAACTGGCTATGTCCCTAAAAGGAATACCTTCAGAAGTCCTCTTAGCTAGTTCAACGTCTAATTCTCAGATATTTTCAGTTAAGTACCCTCTAGCATTGGCTCCCTCTTGAGTTCTGCCCTATAGTTTTATTACAGTTTTATTCTCCTCATATTGGAGTCAAATGTTTGCCTCCTCCCTTTCAAAATTATTTAGCCTATTTTAACAGATGTTTTTTAGAGAACCACATCAGAATCATATTACATTTACCTTAACATTCTGGACTCTCTCTAGCAGGAAAATGGAACCAACTATAACCAAGAGAATTAGATTTAGATGTGACAGGTATCTATCAGGATGCCCCTCATTAGTATACGGCTCCAATTGTTCAGTTGATCACTGACCAGCCATCTGGATCCAGAAGTGGGACAGGATGGACCCAGAGCAGGTAACAAATGACTCTGGCACCATGGTGGGACATAACTGCTTTATTCAATCAAAATGCTGCCTGATGACAAGTTTCCATCAAAAGGGAGGAATGGTACCTTTAAGAAAGCCTGAATCTCCAAGAAGGATCTCAGGTGGATAATAAGGGCTTGAATTCAAAAAGAAATCTTGTAGTCATTTGCTGAATAGGTGTCATACACATGGTCTGTGCTCTGGGGAGAACCACAAACTGAACGTTATGGACCTACTACTCTTGTTTCAATTGCCAAGACAAATGTATTTTGGAAATTCTCATTTTGCTGCCTGGATCTTACTGACGAACTATGACCTACAGACATATATAAATATGAATCAGTCAGGAATGGGCACAGTTACAATCCTCATTTGAATGAAGTGGATCACAGTAAGAACTTGGGCTGGAAATTCCTCTATAAGTTAACACCTCCCTCTCTTTGTCAATTTGCCGTTCATATTCATTTTGACTCCCTGATTTGCAAATGTTTTTTTTTTTTAAATAAAGCCTCTACTTTTCCCTGAGTTCATTTTAAATGAATTTTGGTTAACAGGAATTACTAAACTTACTGTGACTAGAGTTTGATAGAAATATAGACAAATTAAGACCATTCTGATGAGTTCTCAGATGGCCATGAGGAACAAGGTACTGGAAACTGAAGTACAGGTCATCCATGTAATCCAGTGGCAAAGAACTTGATGTTCATATCCTAGAGTTGGTGGAAGGCAGGACTTAAAATGAATGAAGTAGGACATCTGGCAAAAGCAATATTCAAGCAATAAATTCTTTTGACTGTTTACAGTAAAGTGGGAGAAGACAAATGATTTAAAATCAAATTGAAAATTAAAAGAGAAACAAAATGGAAAGATTTGGAAAATTCCCAACAAGGCCATATAAATAATAAAAACCATGTTCAGGAAAGAATACAAAGATTGTGGCCAAGCCAGTGTTTGCTAAAGAGATAAAATATGGATAGAAGGAAACCAGGTTCGAGTCATTGAGACTATAGCAGAATGGCCCAGAATCATTTCAGAAGTTATACCAGGCAAGCAAAGACCTGACAGGCAAGGTTTTCAGAGAAGTGTCCATGGGACCTCAGCATTTACTGCCCTGCACTGCTCTGAGACTCTGCTCTGAGAGTTCCAGCATCCAAGGTTCAAGTAAGTTTGGACGTAGCTTCACCTATCACTCCAGAAAGTGCAAACTCTAATTTGCTGGCCTCAGTGTGATGCTAATTCTGCAGGTGCACTGAATGCAAGAACTACAGAGCCACGGTAGTCTCCACTTACATTTCAAAGGATGCATTGGACAGCTTGGGGACCCAGGAAGAGGCTTGTTGCATGAACAGAACTAATACAGAGATCCCTCACTAAGGTAAGAACCAGAGGAGCCATAGGACAGAGGCCACCACAGAGTCCTCATTAAGGTAATGCTTAGTGTAGCCCTTAAGACCACATAAATGTAGGAGCACAGGTGTGGGAAGGCTTAGGCACTAGTCTTCAACATAAGAATATAGGGATTCTGACCTGGAAATATACAGAGAAATGTTCCTCTGGTGAGCAAACTCCCGTGGAGGAGGAGAGGGGCGTGTAACAGGCACTCTGTTTCCCACTCTTAGAATGCCCTGCAGTTTCTCCTAGGAACTAGTAAAATAACTAAATACATGTGCTATGTCTAGCTGCTGTGGCAATGCCGCTAGAGTCTTATCAGCCTCGACCTGATCTCAGGCACACAGCTCCTGGGAATAAAGGATCTCTCTAGTTAGACAACCATAATGTTTCATGGAGCTTAAATCTGTCCACATAACACTAACTTTATACAATGGCCTTTCTTGAGAGCTACACAAAACTCCTAACATTGCATATTGCAACTTAGTACGTAAATAAGGTATAAGCTGCGTAATTTTACTGAGTCTGTAACCTGCCTAGTAATACAATGAACAATATGTACTAATGATGCCAATGACCTAAAATAACCTATGGATATAAATAAAGCTTGAGCCGGGCACGGTGGTACACGCCTGTAATCCCAGCACTTGGGAGGCTGAGGCAGGAGGATCGTGAGTTCAAAGCCAGCCTCAGCAGTGGTGAGGCACTTAGCAACTCAATGAGACCCTATCTCTAAATAAAATACAAAAAAGGGCTGGGGATGTGGCCCAGTGGTCCAGTTCCCCTGAGTTCATTCCCAGGAACCAAAAAAAAAATAAAAATAAATAAATAAATAAAGCTTGGCCTCTCTGCCATTCTGTCATCCATCTTTCCTGCCTCTGCATCTTGTCTTTGTGTCTCCTTTTTATTTTCTTTACATAAGAGCTGCTGGGCACATTAAGTCCAGCAAAGCCAAGGGGCATGGCTGCCTGAGGTCCTGGGAGACCAATCTACCCCAGGGTGACACGTGGGACATACAGTCAAAGATTGGCATTAAGAATTAATGTTGTTTTCCATGTTGGGGCCAGTTATCCCTTTCATCTTACCTACTTCTCCCTTTTAGAATGAGAATACCTAGTCCATGCCTGTCCCACTAATTATCTTTTGGAAATAGATAACCTATTTAATTTCAGAGGCTTCAGAGCTGGAGGGAAATTTGTTCAAGATGAATCATGGCATGAGTCTGGCCCATATCAAATCCAATGAGACTCTGGACCTTGAACTTTTGAGTTGATGCTGCAATAAGTTAAGTGTTTGGGGGTGATGGGCATGGCATAAATGAATTTTGTATGTGAAAAGGACATAAATTTGGTGGACCAGGGATGGAATGTTTCTCTTAAAGTTCATGCCTGAGAACACAATCCCCAAAGGAACAGTGTTGAGGGATGGAATATTTAAGAAGTGATTAGATCATGATGGATTTGTCATAAAGAATGGACTAATGGACTTATCATGGGAGTGGATTCATTATCATGTATTTGGGTTTGTTATAAAGAAATCTCTCTCTTTCATGCTCCCATGCACTTTTGTTTTCCTCTTTGCTCCTTGAGGAAGCAGGCACACCGCAGCTAAAAGTCCCTTGACATTAGACTTCCTAGCCTCCAGATCTGTAAGAAAATAAATCTCTGTTCTCATAAATTACACAGTCTTAGCTTCTCTGTCATAGAAGTACAAAGCAGACTAAGACAATGACATGTCTGGGGAAATAATAGGGAAGAACTGTAAATTTAGGTAACCCAACATGGCTAATTAAAGATGACAGAGGGTACAGGAAAGAACCAACCAAGTTTGGGGAAAGACCCAGTAGATCACTGAGTTCCCTTTACTTGTTGAATTTCAGCCCATGAGATGTTAACAACCTTCACATTCTCTGTACTGCTGCTCAGGGTCTATAATTTGAATCGTATGAAACTTCTGATTTTGAGTACTCTTGACTTACAAAAATAGAATTTCATATACTTTATATTAGACTAGTTGAATCCCTTCGTGTAGGCTCAATTCAGACACATGGGAGGTGTAGGAGAAACTGATAGTATAGAAAGATTAAAAACAGAGTCATAAACCAGTCATGGAGGTACACGTCTGTAATCCCAGGGATTTGGGAGGTTGAGGCAGGAGGATAGCTTCAGCCCATGTGTTCAACAAGCCTGGGAAACATAGGGAAAACTTGTCAAAAAAAGAAGGGAAGAAGGAAGGAAAGGAGAAAAGAAAAAGTTAAAAGAAACATAAAGTGTACTAACCTATACCAGATTTCCAGAAGATGCCTCAAGTTTATTAAGGCACCAAAGATGCTCATTAACTACAGGTTTACTCCAAGGTCTAAGTGCTCTGCTTGAGCTTCAGGTGCTTTCCTTGGGAGAGAGAGCATTAACCCTAACTTTCATCAGAGCACCTGCACTGAATGTTTATACTTCATATTCACTAAAGTTTGGGAAGAAGGGGAAGACAGTGGAGGATGCCTCTTGTTACATCCTTGCACATGAGACAGAGGTGGCAACATCATGGATGCTGGTGAGGATATAACACAGGATCCTCCAACAGAGATTTTCCAATTCCCTTAGATTCCCATAAAAAAATTCAGAAAATTCTTCCTTCCTTGTTTCTAGCATAACTGAACATAATAAAGGGAAGTGCTATAGGGGAATTTTTTTTTAAAAAAAAAAATCATTATTTCTAAGTCTTCTCAAGCCTCTGAGGAAATATGATGTGATGCTAAGAGGGTCCACTTCAGGGAGCTGGGAAGAAATGGTCTATATGGAGGCCCTATGTGCAGGTCTCATAGAGAGGACAGCATCTGGGCTTGTGTGTGTGTGTGTGTGTGTGTGTGTGTGTGTGTGTGTGTGTGTAATTTGAGACTCGTGTGATAAAGATAAGCAGTCACAGAGAAAAATCACAAATTTTTAAAGGATTTTGCCTGGACAAAGTGAGAAAGTTAATTCCCATCCATTCCCCTTACCCCAATATCAGTTCAGCACCCAAGGTGTGCACTTACGGCGGGTGTCCCTGGCCAAACCCACAGGAGGGCTCAGCAGCATCAGTATCACAGTCAGAGCTGCCATGCAGGAGCATCTGGGGAGCCACAGACACACCATGCTGGAAATCAGGAGAGATGGGTAACAGAGGAGCAGGCAAGTCTCCCTCAGTGAGAATGATGGCTCTTATCCACCTACATCCCAAGTAATAAGAACCAAGGTGCTCATTTCTTTGATGTTAGATTTGGTAATCATAGTTTTAAAGAACCAATCAGTATCAGAGATGAAAGTCATCATCAGTTGGTAGTCAGAGACCCAGTATGAGGGCCCTGTTCTGGAACTTACAATTTCCTCTATGAAAATGACTGTTTTAGTTTAGTATTTTAAAAATTTGATCCAGTCACATCTGAAACACTTTAATTAGATCACCATGGGAACTACTCTGTTGACTCAAAGTTGGCCTTTGACACAATAACTCTGGCTTTATGACAATTAATATCTTATATGAAAAAGAGTTTAATTCCTTAATCCTAGTTCCCATTATGATTTCCTCATTTTATTGAGGGTATATTCCATTATCACTTCCCTTCTTCTAACTTATACTAAGAAAAGATGCAAGGACTTTGCTGATGCATACATTATAGAAAATTCATAACACTATGAAAAAGACTATGACTTAACACCACTTAATGTAATCCTATAAATTTGAAGCATAATTTTATTATTCAATAATTGTACATTACATTAATATAAATGTAATGTGTTAGAATGGACTGGAAAGGACAACTATACATATAAAATTCAGCATTACTTCACGTTCTACCATGATTCTGATAAGCAGCCATTCCCTATTTATGCCTTAGTATTTCTAGTGGTAGAAGTCACCAAGAAGGAATAAAAATCACAAAAATTAATTCAGTGATTTTCAAAATATTTTACTTTGTACTCATAATTGTCTTGAGGGATTTTTATACATGCTATTTTAAATCAACTCTCTTATCAGCACAGTAAGAAAAATAACTATTCTACCCCCACAGATGGAGAGAATAAAGTGACGGTGACTGAGCAACTTGCAAGGATACAAGTCTAGGAAAAGGGACAACACAGTTTGAACTGAGTTGTACATGGCACAGTTTCTAAAGAGAATGTCTCATATTTAAATTACTTTATCACCCAAGTCTTGGATATGCATATCAGTAAGACTATTTCTTTATTTTATATAATGTAAGTCAACCACTGTGTTAAAATCATAGCTCCCTCAAAAGAATCCCTTCATCTCCATCACTACTCTCCTCTGGAAAGGACAAAATTTGCATTTATCAATTGTAAGGACATTTATGGCCACGTATGTCCCCTTTCTATAAAAGCCAATGATGCTCTCAAAATTCCTAAATCCAGTCTATCACTCTTGATCATTATCTCAGATTTCTTAGCTTAATATAGGGTAAGTTTAATGAACTCAGAACAAAATAGAAATAGTATCTCACCTTCATTGAAAAAAATACATTTCTATTAATGTAGAAATTTTGAAATTTCTTAAAGAAATTTGGAAAAAATTCACTATCATTCCTGAATTTCAGAAGAAACTCTATGTTCCTAAATCTAAATGATAATCAGTACTATGGATAGGTGTGCAGTTGCAACCAGAACATTACATTTAATGTGAGCAGCAGAAAAATCGTAACTTAGAAACCAACTGTAATGAGTGGTATTCTAAGAAAGTAAAGCTTAGCTTTTCCTGGGAATTTATAGGATAAAATGAAGAGCAAAAAAAAAAAAAAAAAAAAAAAGCAATTATAGCTAATCCATTTGTCATCATTAGTTGGGATAACTTCTATCTTGGGATACAGGCCCAACATACCAACGTCTACCCTACCTCCCAGCTACCAACCCAGCCCAGTGCTTGCAGCTATGTGGCTGGCCCCCAGCTCTCAATGCTGGGTCCTGAAGTGCTCAATACAAAACATCTCTTCACAACAGGCATGCAGATCCCTGTGCTCAGCCCCCAAGGACCTCCAGAGAGAGGGGTTCCTGATTGGGAAGTATAAAGTGCAGGGGCAAGATAGATGCAGTTTAGAGACTAAATTAGAGACCAAGAATTGTGGGGTCCACAGGCAATGTAAGAAGCTAAGACTAGGCACCCACATCACATACAAGTGGACCCCAAAGGAGATTCCTGGGGTGTAGACTTCCAATGAGGAGTGGAAATGTGCTATACCCCACCTCCAGAGTTCTGCCTCCAAGACCAACCCTCCCACCCTAATAACCTTCACTGTCCTGAGGGGGTGGAGATACCAGCGAACTCTAGACAATCCCACATATTGGATGAGAAGGGAAGAAGGGAAGATATTGAATTCCAACAGAAACAATCATTTAATTTTCCTTTGAGATTTTTTTCTTTCTTTTCCCACCCTCACATCCCCAGCATTTGTGAAACCAAGTACTTTTCATGCATTAGGCTACAGAGGACCTGGGATGTCTGAATAGCATAATATGGTTTTGTTGTATATTCTTTCATCCTTCATTTTTACGTTTTTTCTTTTCCTTTTTAATTGTTTTACTCACTCTCTATATGAGATGTCTCCCAAGTGCTCATGTGTTGAAAGCATGGCTCCCAAAGCATCAAGGTTCAGAGGTGAGACTTTTAGGTAATGATTGGATCATGAGGACTCTGACCTCATCAGTGTATTGATCTACTCAATGGATTAATCCATTGATAGCTGGATGGACTGTTGGGAGATGGAACTTAGTTGGAAAAAGCAGTCTCTAGGGGCATGCACTGGAAAGGGTTTATTTTCTTCCCAGCCTGTCTGTTTGTTTGTCTCTCTCACCACTTCCTCCATTTTTCTTTCTCTCCATCTCTCCTTCCAGGCTTCCATGAGCTGAGTGGCTTCCTATGCCATATTCTACTTCCATGATGTTCTGCCTCACCTCAGGCACAGAGCAATGGAGTCAGCTGACTATGGACTGAGACTTCTTCAATCATGAGCCCCCAAACAAACTTTTCCTCCTCTAAGTTGTTCTTGTCAGGTTTTTTGGTCACAGAGTTGAAAATCTGACTAACACAGAAACTGGTACCAAGAGGTAATATTGTTGCTATGACTATACCTGATCATGTGGTTCAGAAGTCTTTGGAATTGATTTGAATTAGTAGTTTGGAAAAGATCAGGTATTCAGGCTAGATAAATCTTAGAATATTGTAAACAGAACTAATGGGCAATTCTAGTGGGAACACAGAAACCCAGAAAGCCAAAGAAATGTGAACAGCAAAGACTGTGCTCGTGAAGTTTCAGACGGAAATAAGATCTCTCTTGGGAATTATTTTAGAGGCCACACATCCTGGCAAAGAATTTGTCTATGTTTTGCCTATGTCCTGAGACTTTGCATGAGGCTGACTTTAAAGGTGACAGTCTAACCTGATTTCAAGTCAGCATGGCATTCAGGTGGTAGCAAGTGCATCCTGGTGGATTCTAGCCAGGTTCACCGTGATAACTAGGAACAGAAATCAGAGCAGGAGGACTTGAAAAATTTGAAGCTTGATCATAAAAGTGCATGTAAAATTGGGGCCAAGGAAGTTGTGGGTTTTGAAGACCTTAGTGCCATTAAAGAGAAACAAAGCACTTTTCACAGAAACAATTAGAAAGATGCCTTGAGGTCATCTCAGCAATCAGCAAGAAGATACCCATCATAGGCTTAAGGTGTAAAAGTAAAAACTTGTTCAAAAAACTTTGAGAAGAGAGGAACAGGGCACCCTGCTCACATAGGGTCACCTAAGAAATTGTTTCCCTAGGGTTCATTTTATCATGTTCAGCCATCCAGACACTCAGAGGTTGCTGCAGCTGTAACCAAGGAGGCCTGGCTACTGCTCAAGCTGGCAGCAAACTTTGGCATCATCCACATAGTGTTGGTTGAACAGGAATGCAAAATGACCATGATTAGGTCATGGAAGCTTTTAGCAAGATTTCAAAGAAAGACCTGGGAAGCCAGGCAATTTGTGTCAGGGTCACACTTCTTGCTGGCAGTCCCTGAGATGGTGATATATGAAGCTTTGCAAATGGAGTTGAAGTTGAAATGGAGACCCAGGAATGTGCAACATCTGCAAAGGAAAACTGCAGGCAGTGAGCACACCCAGTGCAACAGAGAGGCCTTGTGAGCTACAACCAGCAAGACCACTGGGATGTATATCAGGGTGGCCAGCACCCTAACAGAGCAGGTTCATGCCCAGGAGGTGTGAGTTGCCTAGGAAAATAAAAAGCCTGAAATAATCAGTAAGAAATAAAGACAAAGCCAGAGATTGGATTTAAAAAAACTGGTGCACTTGATGGGTCTTCCAGTCCTGATGGGAACTGCAACTGAACAACTGCAAATAGGCCCCATTCTTTATTTAAGGGGGAGTACATCAAAGGCAGGGATAAGGTTTCGATGGGAGGAGTTTTATTTCCTTGTGTGGAAGGAGTCTTGCAGTAAACAGGTTGATCCACATTTGACAGCTACACCCATCTCTGGGAGGCCATGAATAATAAACTTGAGCAGTGAGCTAGGCAGGACGCCACATGAATCAGGCATTCTCAGACCAGTGGATTCCTACCGGGAGTTCCTAAAACCAGGCTTCCCTGCCTAATGGCTCCAACATTGCTCAGTTTACCCACGGCTCATAGATGGCTTCTGGCAGGGATGGGCTGCCCAAGCCCTTTGGGAACCATCTCACCACTACATGCCCTGGCTGCAGGAGCTACAGGACTTCATATTTGACCTGATGGTTTTCCCTCTTGCTTTGATCCCATCCCTCCTTTCTATGCCTCCATTCCTTCCTTTAGGAATGGGAATGCTCTGTGCCATTGTACACCGGATGAATATAACTTGCCTTTTATTTTATAAGAGCTCACAGTTAAGAGTTTCCTAGAATCTCAGAGGAGACGCTGGACTTGAATTTTTTTTTTTTAATATTTATTTTTTAGTTGTAGTTGGACACAATACCTTTATTTTATTTATTTTTATGTGGTGCTGAGGATTGAACCCAGGGCCTTGCACTTGCTAGGCAACTGCTCACCGCTAAGCCACAGCCAGTCCAGACCCCTGGACTTGAATTTTTGAGCAATGTTGCATCCTGCTGACGTCCTGCACAGGTGGTGGAAATTGAGTTCCCCTTGGTGGAATGGGCTGGCTGAGAAATTAAAGCTAACAGAAATAAAATGGCAAAGAAATCACAGAACACAAAAAGCAGTTTCAAAAGCGGGGACAGGACGGGCAAGATGATCAGACCCATAAGCTTCTGGGAAAACGGCACCCGCACCTGCTTTATTTATATCGGGAGACATCAAAGAGTTTCTACAGAACCTTTCAAAAAAAGGTTAAAGGTGGGCTGTTCAGTTCCTAACGGGTTACGCCCATCTATGGAACTTCTATGAGGGATATTCCTAGCAGAGTGGAGTGGAAGGTCACGTGCATTGGGCAATCTATTGCTTGTGGGAGAGCCACGGAAAGTTCCCAGTGCCAGGCCTATCTCTCCCTGGCTTCAATGCCAAGTTCCTCAAGTATTTCATGGAAGGCTTACCACAGTTGCAACTGTTAATATGGGGACTCTTGGAGATAGACTGAATGCGTTTTTCATTATGGGATGGCCACGAGCCTCTGGGGGCTAGGAGCAGAATTTTATGTTTTGGATTTGAAATGCCCCCCAAAATCCATGTGTTGAAAGCAAGGTTCAGAGGTGGGGTTTTTAGGCAGTGACTGAAACATGAGGGCTCTGACCCCATCAGTGTTTTGATCTACTTAAGGGATTAATACATTGATAGCTGGATGGACTACTGAGAGGCAGGACCTAGCTGGACGAAGTAAGTTACTTGAGGCATGCCCTGGAATGGTTTATTCTTCCTAGCACCTCCACTTTTGTCCCTGGCCCTGCCCCACCCCTTTCATGTCAGCCATGAGCTGACAGCCTGACAGCTTGCTCCACCACACCCCATGGACTTAGACTTCTGAAACCATGATCCTAAAATAAACTTTTCCTTCTCTAAGTTGTTCTTGTTGGGCATGTTTGTCACAGTAATGTAAAGCTGACTAACACAGAAGTGATTTTCTAAGGTTTAGAGCTGAGTCCCAGGAAATACGGGAGTCCTGAGGAGAGGGAAAGCAGCAAGGAAAATCATTCCTTAAAAAAGATCTTATATTTGCACTCAACTGAGGAGTCTCTCTCCTTTTAAAAATATACACATCTGTTACTAGAATTGTTATGTTACAACTGTCTCACTTCCTAAACTGACATTTGTGATTAGGCCAAGTCTGGGACTCAATATATGTGCTGCGTGCTTGAAACCATTCCTCACACTACTAACTTCAATAAATACATTTTTCTTAAGGGAGAAGCCAGAGGGGGAACATTTTCACAATATCACAAAATAATAGATTTAAGATTGATGGTAAATCATTACTAACAATTATACAGCTTATTTCATTAAATAAAATGTTTAAATTCTTAACACAAAAAGTAATAAACAGAAGCAAAATATAAGCCAAAAACTAGGAAAAAATGTTGACTCAAATATAAAAACTATTGTTAAGAATCTTAATGCTCAGAAAAACCATAAAATCGCTAAGAAAAACAGTAGGACCCCACAGATGGTTGAAAACAGATAGTTCTTAAAGCAGTAATAGCCACTTGGTCAATAACTGTGGAGAATGTTCCACAACCTTAGAATTCAAAGAAATAGAAACCTAAAAATCTTTTAAATGTAAGTTTTCAGAATACAGCTGATCTCTGTGTCAGTGACTTCTACATTCAAGGATTCTACCAATTGCAGATTGAAAATTTTTTTTCAAATGCACAGACTGAATATGCATAGACCTTCCTTCTTGTCATTATTCCCTAAATAATACAGTGTAACAGCTACTGACATAACACTTACATTGTATTAGGTATTATGAGTAACTTAGAGATGATTTAAAATACACCTGAGGATGTGCACAGGTTACATGAAAATACTAGGCTATTTTATATAAAGGAATTGAATATCTGTGGACTTCAGTATTGAAAGGGGTTCTGGAACAAAATCCACCCCCATACAAGGGAGGATTATACATGAAAAAAAAATCTAACAAAAACAAATGGGGGGAAATTGTGTTACAACTATATAAAGAAATAATAATATGCAACAACTTAAATACTGTTATAATTATAAAAATAGTAACACTTGGGCTCATCCTCACCTCAGGGGCATATCTCCCCTTCAAACACATGTGCACCTTACAGCTTGCTCTGTTACCATCACACAGTGACAAAATCACGCTCTCACCAGTACTCTCCTTACTTTTTGATAACAATCTCACACATTCACCCTAGACTACTAGATACTAGACTAACTCTCTTTCTCTTTCTCCCTTTCTTTCTCTCTCTCTCTCTCTCTCTCTCTCTCTCTCTCTCTCTCTCTCTCTCACACACACACACACACACACACACACACACACACACTCATGACCTTCTCATTCTTGCTGGCCACCCCCTGCTCACCTCTCCGCTGCACAATGAAACTCTGGCTTACAATCATATAGTTGTGCCTGCAGAACATGTCCGCAGTGGCCTGCTTTTGGCCCATGAAACCCTTCAGGCTGTTCCAATACTCCACAGGCTCCCGCCTCAGTGCAGTCATTGCCCAGCACTCCCCAATGTTGCTGTGGAAGTGCACATCTTCTTCTTGGTTATAGATGATTCTGGCCACAAACTGCACCTGCTCTGTCCCATTGGAGAAATGACACTCAAATTTCATCTGATGTTGTGGAAACAGGAACCACTGGTCATAGGCCTGCATCCTGTGAGGAGACTGACAGATGCTAAAAAAAGATGTGGTAGTTAGGGACATGGGTATAGCACACTAAGAGACTTCTGACGGCTTCCCTGAGACACCCACCCAATGACAAGTGCCCACAGGTTCATCTTTCATTAGACTGAAGCAGAGGAAGCCTGAGTGGGGCAAAAAAAACCCTTCTACTCTAACACCTTGGTGACCCTTGCCTTCTACTGGGCAGGAAGCCAACACATAGCAGCTGAAGATTTGTCCATCACTGGGCTTGCATCATCCTGCTGGAAGCCTCCACCTGAAAGCCCCTCACTCTGCCACTCAGCCTCTCCTGCCCACAGCTTTTCACCTTTTCCTCAAATAGGACTCATCTGGAAAATTCTGTAAAAATTACAATGGTGCTGACCCTGTGCCCGACCTGTACCCCTGGGAATCCAAAGAGGAGAAACAGACATCTCCTCTCAAGTCCTGATGCTTAAATTAATGAACGTAAGAGACAAAAGCCAAACACTAGAAATTAGAAGTGAGAAACTTGAAAAGCTCAGTGTGGAGTTTGTACTAATAGAGAATAACATGATGATCTAAATTGCATTAGGGTGACAGAGAAGGACCCTGAGAAGTGACATTTAAGATGGGATGTGAAAGGTTACGTTGATGTGAACTGGAGGAAGACTTGACAAATTCTTGTATTTTGGTGGCAAAGGAGAACCATTTCAGGAAAAGGTTAACATCACAAACAAAAGCTTGAAAGAATTGACGAACTTTGTAAAGAAGCGAAAACAGGGCTCTGAAGTACAGAAATGAGGTGGGGAGGGCAAAAGATCAGACCATGAATCACATACACCAGTCTTGTTGTTGATGTTAGGATTTTGAATTAAAACTAAGGAATGGCAAACTATTGAATAGGCTTAAGGAGATAAAAACCATAATGTAGTACAAATGCACCATTCCTTATCTGAATTTCCAAATCCATAATATTGACAACCAGTTCTTTTTAAAAATTTTGATGCCAAACTCATTTGGCAAATCTGATCTAATGAAGTAAAGGTAAAGATGCATCTTATGGGTCAAACAGTCACATGTGCTTCTGTAGAATCGATACAGATAGATAGATATAGATATACATATATATGAATATATGGAAAAAATATGCACATATATCATATGAATTTGAATATTTTTTGTTTTATATTTATTCGAAAATAAAGAAAATAAAATTAATGGGAGCATCAGTTTGAAGCATTTTACTAAAAAACATTTGTGGTAGTTGTCTAGTCAGCTTAATGTTACTGTAAACAATATACCATAGATAATCAACTTATGAAGAGAAAAGGCTTATTTTGGCTCACAGTTTTGGAGGTTCTGTCATGGTCACGTGGCTCCATTGCATTTGGACCTGTAGTGAAGCAGCATAGTATGGTGGGGAATGTGTGAGGAGAAAACTGTTCACATTATGCCCAGGGTGTGAAAGATAGGAAGTGAACAACTTCCCACAAACACCTTCAAGGACCCACAACAATGTCCTAAAGTCTCCCAGTAGGCCAACTTATAGATTTCCATCATCTTCCAGTACTATCAAGCTGAGGACCTTAACATAAGGGCCTTTGGGGATCATTCCATATCCAAACTATAGCAGCAGTCTTCACTATTTGTTATTTATAAAGGCAAATTATTGGTATTAACAGAGATAGAGACAAACAACTCAAGAAATAATGAAAAATTTCATAAGGCAAAAAAATGTGAAGATATTGAAATTGCACTGATTGAATGGATTCAATAAGAAAATGGCGAATTAATACAACTGCCTAATTTTAGTTTCTTCATTTGTTTTCAGTTAAACAAACTAAAATAAACCACAAAGAAATGAACTGGAAGGCAAGAAGCTTGTATAATGTGCGAGTATAGACTTTTTGGAAGCAGCACTGTGCAAATCAATGTTTCCAATCCCAATACTATTAATATTTTGGATGGGATCATTTGCCAAATGTTCCCTGTCAGGTCTGAAGTTTGGGAGTAGGATGCAAAACGGTCCCTGGGTGAGAACCATTGATATAAATAATCTGAAAAATCAATAGTAAAGAGAGAGAGAAAGAGACAAGCTGTCTGCAGTGGCTGGAGCGACGCGAGGCTTCTGCAAAACCGCCTGGGTGGTGCACAGGCTGTGCGAAACAAAGTCAGTGTGGGGAGACCGCGCTGCGACTGCAACCCCAGCCACACTCAGGGCACACCAGCGTGAAACCGGCGATAAAAACCAGCGATAACAGCCGGCGGAATTGGTGCTGGGGGACCACGGGAGACCGCGGGTCGACAACACCAGATCGAATCCACACTCCGCTGGACGCAACCCTCAGCAGTAGGGCCCCGGAGAGAACGGCGCAGAGATCAGTGAACAGCAAGCAGGGGCAGAGTCAGAGTGGTCCTCAGTCCGAAGCAGCACTGTCTGCGCCGCAGTTACAGTTGCGGCTTCCCGGTACCACCTCGGCAAAGAGACATCCACCCAACGGCTTTGAAATCGATCAGCGAGGACACAGGAGTCTGTGGAGCTGCTGTTGACTGGGAGGAGAGCACCGCCATCTTTGAAAGGTGCAGTGGCTGACCCAGACAAAGGGGAGGAGACGGAGAGTGAGGGCTGCAGCCATCCAGGGACCCTCCAGCTCTCTGAAGACAACGCACACTTGGGTGAGGCTTGGGTGGCCAGCAGGGGAGGGTGAGTCTGAGGCCAGCGCAGCAGCCACAAGAAGCTGCAACTGTGGGTGGGCTTGGGGAGGGGGTGCCTTCTGGAGGGTACCCTTCCCAGTGCCATTCATCTGCTGAACACATAAAACCCCTGGGCCACTCTTTCACTGAACCGTTCAGCCACTGGCCTAAGATGCAGCCTTGATTCCACTAACAGGATCGCAGACTGTCTAGACGTGATCCAATAACAATTGGTTTGAACTGGAAAGGAAAAAAGAGGGGGGCTTCCCAGGGCCCATTTTGTCTGAGACTTGGGGTTTGACTTTTTTTTTTTTTTTTCTTTTCTTTTTTGTTGGTTTGCTTGTTTTGTTGGATTGCAGGGAGGATTTTTTTTTTTCTTTGTTCGTTTGTTTGTTTGATTCTTTTTCTTTTTCTTTTTTTGGCTTTGTTTTGTTCTGCTTTTTTTTTTCCTTCCACATTGATTGTCAGTGTGTTTGTTTGCTTAAGCTCCTTTTCTCTTTCCTTGTTTTCTTCCTTCTCACTCTTGCATCTTTTCTTCCTCCTTCATCTTTCATGTTTACATCCTGCCAGTGCATACTAAACAGAGGCAAAAACAAGTTATACACAGAACTTGGGATTTCTAGAACCGGTGCAATTGAACTGGGTAGCAAAGTGGTGTTATATATAGTTTACTCTCTATTTCCTTGATTCTCTCTCTCCTCTCTCTTACACCAATTCCTACTCTTTTATCATTTTTTTTTCTTTTCCAACTTACTATATATATAAATTGGTCTTTCCACCTAATTGTCAACTCCATTCTCTTTCTTCCCTCATCTACTGATACTAAACCACTTCCACTAAACCACTTCAATAGATATCTCTTTTCATACTTTCCAAGAAAGAACAATTCAAGACACTTCCTTCTTCCTAAACATAACACCTCTGTATCCAATACTTGAAGCTATAAAACCCCATCAGAAGTGTACAGAGTAAATTGGAAATAATATCTGGGTTAACCAAATCTGTACATTGTGATCAAACTTGGATTTTCTGAATAGAAAGTGTTAGGTTTTAAAAGTGTAAAGGAATTATAAGGTGATCTGATAGCATTGTACTACAGGAACAACATAAGGCTTTAAGGTAAAATCGAAATAGTCAAGGTCCCACAGTGCAGGAAGAATAGACACACAAGCAACATGAAAAAACAAGGAAAGAAAATGACACAAACAAATCAAGATACCTCATAGGTAGATGTCATGGCAAGCACAGTTGGTCAAATGCCAGAGATGGAATTTAGAAATTACATATGCCAAATGTTTATGGAACTTAAGAATGAACTCAAAAATGAGATGAGGGAGCAAGTACAGGAGGCAAAAGATCATTTTGACAAAGAACTCCAAAAACAAATACCGGAAGTAAAAGATTACTTCAATAGGGAAATAGAGGCTCTAAAGAGAATCCAAACAGAAATTCCAGAAATGAAAGAAGCAATAAACCAAAATAAAAGCTCAATTGAAAGCATCTCCAACAGAATAGACCACTTGGAAGAAAGAACCTCAGACAATAAAGACAAAATATATATCCTAGAGAAGAATTTAGACTATACAGCAAAACTTGTTAGAAATCAAGAACATAACATCCAAGAATTATGGGACAGCATAAAAAGACCAAACTTAAGAGTGATTGGCGTAGAGGAAGTGGCAGAGTTTCAAGCCAAAGGAATGAGTAATCTATTTAACGAAATAATTACAGAAAATTTTCCAAACTTGAGGAATGAATGGGAAAACCAAGTTCAAGAGGCATACCAAACACCAAACAAACAAAATCTCAACAGATCCACACCAAGACACTTTATAATGAAAATGCGTAAGACACTGAGCAAGGAGAGAATACTAAAAGCCACAAGAGAAAGGAAGCAGATTACATATAGGGGGAAACCAATCAGACTATGTTCAGATTTTTCAACCCAGACCTTAAAAGCAAGAAGATCCTGGAATAGCATATTTCAAGCTCTGAAAGAAAAGGGATGTCAACCAAGAATCTTATATCCAGCAAAATTAAGCTTTAGATTTGAAGATGAAATAAAAACCTTCCACGACAAGCAAAAGTTAAAAGATTTCACAACTTGAAAGCCAGCACTTCTGAGCATCCTGGGCAACATTTTTCATGAAGAAGAAGAGAAAGATGATAACAAAAATCAACAAAGGGAGATATTAAACTAAAGGAAATACCAACCAGAAGAGAAACCAAATCAAGCTAAAGACCATAATTCTAATAAAAATGGATGGGAATAAAAATCACATCTCAATAATAACCCTGAATGTTAATGGCCTAAACTCACCAATCAAAAGACACAGATTATCAGAATGGATTAAAAGAAACGACCCAACAATTTGCTGTCTCCAAGAAACACACCTCGTAGAAAAAGACATCAACAGACTGAAAGTGAAAGGCTGGGAAAAGTCTTATCACTCACATGGCCGGCGGAAGCAAGCAGGGGTTTCCATTCTCATATCAAATAAGGTAGACTTCAAACCAAAACTAATCAAGAGGGACAAAGATGGATATTTGTAAGCTGCCTGGTACCGAAACCCGGAAAAACTCTCGGAGGCAGAGTATAGCTTTTACTACTTTTACTTCTACTTTCTTAGAGCTTTGAGAGGGAAAGAAAGAGTTTTAGAGAGAAAGATTAAAGAAAGCTTGTCTTCTTGTCTTCTTAGCTTAGAGTCTTAGATAGAAAGATAAAGAAAGCTTGTCTTCTTCTTAGCTTAGAGTCTTAGATAGAAAGATAGAAAGATAGAGCTTAGAGCTTAGCTTAGAGAAAGATTAGAGCTTCTTTCTTCTCTCTTCTGTCTTCTGTCTTCCTCAGGAGCCTCGGCCTAACTCTGACTAGTCATTTCTCTTCTGTCTTCTATCTGGTTTCTCTTCTGTAACCGCTCTGCCTACGTTCTGGCCGCTCTGATTCTTCTGACCGACCGAGTGGCTGCCCGACTGACCGAATGAATTCGTTCTCCTAACTCGGACCTCTTTCGCCCGGTTATATACCTTCAGGTTTGCGGGTGCCTACAGGTGCGTCACATACATATCAGGTGGAACTTATGGCTTCCAGCTAGCTACAACAGCCCTTCCTAATTAGGGCTCCTTCATATTCCTTCCCTTTAGTTTAAAAAGGTGCTTTAATTCTATTTTCTCTATTTTATTTTCTCTATTTTCTTTTATTTTCTTGTCCCTACCTAGCTTTTCACCTTTTATTTTTGAAAGGGTGGATATTTGAGCCCTTTTTGAGAAGGTGCTGTGGCTTTAAGGAAGCCTACTGCTGAGGAGCAGCTAACGCACTTAGTTAAGCACAACTGCATAAGCGGCTTTGACTTTTTTTTTTTTTTTTTTCTTTATTTTTCTTTATGGCTTTCTTGCCAAAGCTCAATGGCTTTTTTTCTGCATGGTTTTTACCATGCTATTTTATTCTATATTTTCTTTTAAGCTCACGGCTTTTTTCTTTATGGCTTTTTTGCTAAAGCTCAAGGCTTTTTCTCTGTATGGCTTTTCTGGCTTCTTTATTTTTTTTTATGGCTTTTGGCCGGCTACTCTGCTTCGGCTTTTGGCCGGCTCGCTTCGGCTTTTTTCGGCTTTTGGCCGGCTACTCTGCTTCGGCTTAATTCTTAACTGGCCTCAACTGAGTCAGAGGCTATGCTCTCTTGTTTCTACTCTTTTTACTGGTCTCAACTGAGTCTGAGGCTATGCTTTTTCGTTGCTCTCCTCACTATACTTCTACTTAGCTTCTTGTTCTTATTTCTTAGCTTTTCTTCTCTGCCTGCCGAGCCCCGGACGGACCACCATTTGTAAGCTGCCTGTCACGGCCAGCCACGGCGCCGCCACGGGAGGAAAATTCTCGGAGGCAGAGTTAAGCTTTTACTACTTTTACTTCTACTTTCTTAGAGCTTTGAGAGGGAAAGAAAGAGTTTTAGAGAGAAAGATTAAAGAAAGCTTGTCTTCTTGTCTTCTTAGCTTAGAGTCTTAGATAGAAAGATAAAGAAAGCTTGTCTTCTTCTTAGCTTAGAGTCTTAGATAGAAAGATAGAAAGATAGAGCTTAGAGCTTAGCTTAGAGAAAGATTAGAGCTTCTTTCTTCTCTCTTCTGTCTTCTGTCTTCCTCAGGAGCCTCGGCCTAACTCTGACTAGTCATTTCTCTTCTGTCTTCTATCTGGTTTCTCTTCTGTAACCGCTCTGCCTACGTTCTGGCCGCTCTGATTCTTCTGACCGACCGAGTGGCTGCCCGACTGACCGAATGAATTCGTTCTCCTAACTCGGACCTCTTTCGCCCGGTTATATACCTTCA
The DNA here is from genome assembly GCA_025594165.1 of Tamias sibiricus. NCBI lineage: Eukaryota > Metazoa > Chordata > Mammalia > Rodentia > Sciuridae > Tamias > Tamias sibiricus. The sequence goes on from CM046666.1 coordinate 31,886,006, forward strand.
GGTTTGCGGGTGCCTACAGGTGCGTCACATACATATCAGGTGGAACTTATGGCTTCCAGCTAGCTACAACAGCCCTTCCTAATTAGGGCTCCTTCAGATATTTCTTATTACTTAAGGGAACCATCCATCAACAGGATATAACAATCATAAACCTGTATGCCCCAAATAATGGAGCACCTACATTCATCAACAAATGCTTCTCAAGTTCAAGAGTAAAATAGACCACAACACAGTTATTCTAGGGGACTTTAACACACCTCTCTCACCAATGGATAGATCATCCAAACAAAAGCTAAACAAAGACACTTTAAGCCTCCTCAAAACAATTAACAATTTAGACCTAACAGACATATATAGAATATTTCTTCCCTCAGTAAACGAATACACATTTTTCTCAGCAGCACATGGCTCCTTCTCCAAAATATACCATATATTATGTCACAAGGCAACTCTCAGCAAATATAAAAAAATAGAGATACTACCCTGCATGCTATCGGACCATAAAGGGATGAAATTGGAAATCAACGACAAAACAAGGAATAAGAAAAACTACTCCATCAACTGGAAGCTAAACAACATGCTACTGAATGAACAAGGGGTTGAAGAAGACATCAAAGAGGAGATCAAGCCGGACGCGGTGCTGCACACCTGTAATCCCAGCACTTTGGAAGGCTGAGGCAGGAGGATCGCGAGTTCAAAGCCAGCCTCAGCAATGGCGAGGCACTTAGTAACTCAGTGAGACCCTGTTCTAATAAAATACAAAAAAGGGCTGGGGATGTGGCCCAGTGGTCCAGTGCCCCTGAGTTCAATCCCTGGTACTAAAAAAAAAAAAAAAAAGAAAAGGAGATCAAAAAATTCCTAGAGGTAAATGAGAACACAGATACATCATATAGAAATCTCTGGGACACTATGAAGGCAGTAGTAAGAGGAAAATTCATTGCACTGAGTTCATTCCTTAAGAGGAAAAAAAACCAACAAATAAATGACTTAACATCACACCTCAAAGCATTAGAAAAAGAAGAACAGACCAACACCAAGAGCAGTAGAAGACAGGAAATAATTAAAATCAGAGCAGAAATTAATGAAATTGATACTAAGGAAACCATTCAAAGAATTGACAAGACTAAAAGTTGGTTCTTTGAAAAGATAAACAAAATTGACAGACCCTTAGCGATGCTAATGAAAAGAAGAAGAGAAAAAATTCAAATTACTAACATTCGTGATGAAAAAGGGAATATCACAACAAACACCTCAGATATACAGAATATAATTAGAAATTACTTTGAAAACTTGTACTCTAATAAAATAGAAAATATTGAATGCATTGACAGATTTCTAGAGTCATATGATTTGCCTAAACTGGATGTGGAGGCTATACACAATTTAAACAGATCAATTACAAGCGAAGAAATAGAAGATGTCATCAAAAAGCTACCAACAAGGAAAAGTCCAGGACCTGATGGGTTTACAGCCGAGTTCTATAAGACTTTCAAAGAAGAACTAATACCAATGCTCTTCAAACTATTTCAAGAAATAGAAAAAGAGGGAGGTCTTCCAGACTCTTTCTATGAGGCCAATATCACATTAATTCCAAAGCCAGGCAAAGACACATCCAAAAAAGAAAACTTCAGGCCCATATCTTTAATGAACATAGATGCAAAAATCCTCAACAAAATCCTGGCAAATCAGATACAAAAAAACATATCAAAAAGATAGTGCACCACGATCAAGTGGGGTTTATCCCAGGGATGCAAGGCTGGTTCAACATTCGGAAATCAATAAACATAATACATCACATCAATAGACTTAAAGACAAAAATCATATGATCATCTCAATTGACACAGAAAAAGCATTTGACAAAATACAACACCCCTTTATGGTCAAAACACTGGAAAAACTAGGAATATCAGGAACATATCTTAACATTATAAAAGCTATTTATGCAAGGCCCCAAGCTAACATTATCTTAAATGGAGAAAAAATGAAAGCATTCCCTCTAAAAACTGGAACAAGACAGGGATGCCCCCTTTCACCACTGCTATTTAACATGGTACTGGAAACTCTGGCCAGAGCAATTAGACAGACGAAAGAAATTAAAGGGATCAAGATAGGAAAAGAAGCGCTCAAATTAGCACTATTTGCTGATGACATAATAATCTACCTAGAAGACCCAAAAAACTCTACCAGAAAACTTTTACAACTAGTAAACGAATTTGGCAAAGTTGCAGGATACAAAATCAATATACATAAGTCAAAGGCATTTGTGTACATCAGCGACAAAGACTCTGAAAGGGAAATGATGAAAAATACCCCATTTACAATAGCATCAAAAAAAATAAAATACCTGGGAATCAACCTAACAAAAGAGGTGAAAGACCTCTATAACAAAAATTATAGAACACTAAAGAAAGAAATTATAGATGAACTCAGAAGATGGAAAGACCTACCTTGCTCTTGGATAGGTAGAATTAATATTGTCAAAATGTCCATACTACCAAAAGCATTATACAGATTTAATGCAATTCCAATCAAAATCCCAATGTCATTCTTCAAAGAAATAGAAATAGCAGTCATGAAATTCATCTGGAAAAATAAGAGACCCAGAATAGCCAAAGCAATCCTGAGCAAGAAAAGTGAAGCAGGGGGCATCACCATACCGGACTTTAAATTATACTATAGAGCAATAGTAACAAAAACAGCATGGTATTGGCACCAAAACAGACTGGTGGACCAATGGTACAGAATTGAGGATACAGAGACTAATACATATAATTTCAGCTATCTTATATTAGACAAAGACGCCAAAAATGTACAGTGGAGAAAGGATAGCCTCTTCAACAAATGGTGCTGGGAAAACTGGAAATCCATATGCAACAAAACGAAATTAAACCCTTATCTCTCACCATGCACAAAACTCAATTCAAAGTGGATCAAGGACCTAGGAATTGGACCAGAGACAATACACCTAATAGAAGAAAAAGTAAGCTCCAATTTCCAACATGTCGGATTAGGCCCCAAGTTCCTTAATAAGAATCCTGTAGTGCAAGAATTACTACCAAGAATTAATGAATGGGATAGATTTAAACTAAAAAGCTTCTTTTCAGCAAAAAAAAAAAAAAAAAAAATCAGTGAGGTGAATAGAGAGCCAACCAATTGGGAACAAATATCTAATACATGCACATCAGATAGATCATACTAATCTCTAGAATATATAAAAAACTCAAAAAACTTTACACTAAAAAATCAAATAACCCAATCAATAAATGGGCTAAGGAATTGAGAAGACACCTCTCAGAAGATACACGATTAATCAACAAATACATGAAAAAATGTTCAACATCGCTGGCAATTAGAGAAATGCAAATCAAAACTACCCTAAGATTTCACTTCACTCCAGTCAGAATGGCAGCCATCAAGAACACAAGCAACAATAAATGTTGGAGAGGATGTGGGAAAAAAGGCACACTCATACATTGCTGGTGGGACTGCAAAATGGTGCAACCGTTATGGAAAGCAGTATGGAGATTTCTTGGAAAACTGGGAATGGAACCATCCTATGACCCAGCCATCCCACTCCTGGGTCTATTCCCAAAGGACTTAAAAACAGCATATTACAGTGACACAGCTATCTCAATGTTTGTAGCTGCGCAATTCACAATAGCTAGGTTGTGGAACCAACCTAGATGTCCCTCAGTAAATGAGTGGATTAAGAAAATGTGGTATATACGCACAATGGAATTTTACTCAGTAATAAAAGAAAATAAATTAATGGCATTTGCAGGTAAATGGATGAAGTTGGAAGACATAATGCTAAGTGAAGTTAGTCAGTCTCAAAAATCCAAGTACCAAATGTTCTCTCTTATATAAGGAGGCTATTTCAAAGTATTGTTGGATGGGGGTACATAGGAGGATTAGAGGAACACTAGAATGGTCAAGGCAAGGGAGGGTAAGGGAGGGAGCAAGAGGGGAGGGAGGGGGAGAAAAGAAAAAAAAAGGTGGTTGAATGAGACGGATATGAGACGGATATCATTTTCCTTAATGCATGATTGAAGACCTGAATTGTACGAATATACTTTGTATACAAACAGTTGTATGTAAAAAGATACTAAATATATGCACTATGAGTTGTACATATTAAAAATTATAAAAATAAAATTAAAAAAATAAATCAATTAAATAATATACAAAAAAAATCAATAGTAAAAAAATCCAACATTAATTTTGAAGCTGCTAAGAATTATATTGAATGTTTTGCCAATATCATATCTCATGAAAAAACACTGAAAAAATTTATTTTGCTGGAAAATAGGTCTACACTGGGGTCAGAGTCCCCCAAATGTCCATAATGCTTATGAGGTATCAGAAACTATTAGGATTATATGGAAAGTTCACTGTTTTTGGTGTGATAATGCTCACCCAAAACAAAAGGAACACTGGTGGGAAAAGCCAGTGTTCCAGGGTGACTGAAAGATATATTTTCCTTGTGCATTATTGTTTAAAAACAAAACCATGGAGAAGCAGGGATATATTTTCTAACTGGTTCAATAACCACTTTGTATCTATAGCTTAAATTCATCACAGGCAAGAGGGATTGTGAAAGTACTGTAAAATTTTATTGTCTTATGACACTCCTCACACAACACTTCTGACCTGCTTGTAAAAGGTGGTTTTTTATTTGGGGCTTTTACTTTTATGACCAAGAAAATCTTGTCCCATAAAGAGTAGATATGAATATTTTAAAACTCCATGCCTTCTGAGATTAAGAGGCTTAGAGTCTACAGCTTTCTAAAAGAATACAGTTTCTATAGCTTATTATGAATCTAATAATTAGTAAATCAACCTTAATTTAACACAGATTTTGGGCTATGATCATGTTTGCAAATAAATAGCCAGGGAAAACTGTATAATAAACTATCATGTCATTAATAAGAAGAAAATTATATGAAATTCCATTTATCTGGAAAAAAATTTAGATGAGCCAGAGGAATTGACCAAAAAAAAACAAACAAACAAAAACAAACAAAACCTGAGGATTGACAGGAGGCTCTCGTTGGGCATAATCTGAGTTATAGGTATGGTTATGTATTACTTAATATTTAGCTTAATGAAAGCCAAACAGAACTTTGAAGCATTAATGAATATTTTCCTTAAAGAAAATGTGCTAGAATTTATTCTATATTTATTCCATTAGTTCACTCACCATTTACTTATTATGAAAATGTTCTATAATACTATTTATTGTCTTTTTACCATCAGCATGAATGGCAACATGATAGCACAGACATTGCCAGCACGGTGGGGGAGATTACCGAAGATGGTATGGTGAGAACAGATCAGTTAACTAGTACCTTCAACAACGTGCACTCATCATGCATCCAGAGATAAGTGTAACTTCCTCAGAGAGCTTCCCTAAGGAGACACTGGGACACACTTCAGTGACACGGGAGAGTCTTTAAATGATGATCTGGAGAGTGCTGCTTTATCTCTCATAAACCTCATTCATTAAAATCATGAAAAGTCCAACTCCACTTGCTGGTAATGAAGATAATGACCCTAATGTATCTAGGTTTCTGAGGTCCTCAAGCCATCAGATATAACAGATATGGTTGTTTATTAGCTTGATATTGAGCTCAGTGTGAGCCATATATAAGTTTGAAGTATTACTGAGTATTTTCCTTAAGAAAAATGTACTATAATTTACTCTATATTTATTCCACTACTTATTTACCATTTTGTTGTTAAGAAAATGTACTAGACTACTAAAAATTGTTTTTGTATCATAAACATGGATGTTTATAAGTTGGGGTGTAGAAATATTAGTGTGCCTAATCACAAGTTATTTTCCTTTATCCCAACTGAAAGTGTTCTGTAATTAATTGGGAAATGAATTAATAGACTTTCTAAAATTTAAAATTTTTATTTTCAAAAGCCATCTGGCCTTAAGAGTTTCAGAAATGGAAAATGGATCTGTATATATTTTGAGACATTGCTGATGATAGCTCAGAGGATCATTTTGATACATAAGGAGGCAAAAGAGAATGAAAAGAGTTTAGAGGCTGCTGGGATAACCCAGTTACAAGAATGATGGTGGCTAGGACTAGAGCAGTATCCCAGTACACAGAAGGTAGCAGTGGGATTTGAGAGCTCTTTTGGAGCAGCATCCTTGTGACGTATGGATGAACAGTATAATTACTTGCACAGAAATAAGTCCACAGTGTGGCAAGCTCCTTTCCTAATGATTTACAAATATCATCTCCTTTAATCCTCAAAACAATTCTATATTAAATATTATATTCCTCATCTTATAACTGAAGCTCAGTGGGCTCAAAGGACTTGTCCACAATCACATATTTCATGACAGTCCAAGCAAGTATTAGAAACAGAAATCTGGCCATAGTGTCCTACTATTTAACTACCACATATGTTTCATGTGAAACTTCCTGGATATAATTAAATATGTTTTCTGTTTTGTATCATAGGTGCCATGCAAGTCTCTACCTTATTTAAAATTAGTAGTAACCTCAAAATTCCTAAACCAGTCTGTTTTTCTCATTCTTTCAATTTCTTATTAACTTTTAATAATATCAACCACTCCATTTTTTAAAATTCCTTTACTGTGTGGAAATGATTGAGCTCACCACACATTATCTTTTCATGTCTCCCAAACTATAAACCAGCCAGTACATAAGTTCTATGTAAGAAATCTACTATTTTTATTCTAGGTATTTATATCTGAATTTTTAAATACTTCCATTTTCTTTTCTCTTGAGTGTAGGAGACAATTATGTGTACATATATGTACATTATATAAATATATACATATAACTGAAACTGAAGTACATGTCATTTTACATGTGTGTGCATATATATATATGCATGTTTACACACACACACACACACACACACACACACACATATATATATATATATTTCAGTACTCAAAACATCAAACTTTCAATTATTTTAACTGACTTGTTTGTCTTGTCAATCATATTAATTGGCACTTCACATCACTTTCTACTTGTTTCAGCCACTGCGTTGTCCACTACTTATCTACAGTGGCCATAGTGATTTCTATTCACAGGCCCCACATATTTTGTGTTCTAACTTTCAGTTTCTGGCTCCAAGTACACATCACATTATCAGTCTTGGCCAGATGCAGAGCTCTTCTGTTTGTACTAGGTCCTCAAAGAAAGGGAGACTGAGAAGATGGTAAGCTCATGTAGACAGTTCATAAGCAACATGAAGGACTCCAGACTTTGATTAGAGACCTTCACAAAGTTTCCATTGACCTGGAGAAATGATGGCATGGAGGACTGAGTTCTGGATCAAACAACATCTATCTTTTACAAATCCTCAAAGTATCTTCTTTGCAGATGAAAAAGTTAGGAAATCAGTGTGTAAAGTTGTTTTTCATTGTCACTTGTACAAATCACCCCATGGTTAGCACTGTTATTCCAGGATCTCATTCTGTGTGATAGCTGTCCCCATTGTAATAAATGTCTATAACTTATTCCTCCTTTATAATTAGAGCAATATATCCTTTGAACAATATCTCTGCTACAGTCTTGATCTTGATACATGAGACTATATGTTTGATTTTATAGGGAAAAAAAATCAGACACTCTTGGGAACAGACAAGTGAAACCAGAAGCATAGACTTCGCTGAGCAACAGGTAGGTTGCAGCTTGTATCATCACAGATGTCTCAAATCCTATTGATGGTCAAAATGGCACTCGCTTGTAAGAATAAAGAGTTGCAATGCATTTTGGAAAATCAGGCTGTCATATTTATGAGCAATACACAGTAAGTGTAGAATGTCTGTCACTTGGGCAAATGGTCTCAGGATATTCTCAGAAGTTATCAGAAGCGGTCACAAATATTCTGAAACTTACCATGAGAAGCAAGTCACTGGTCCCTGTAATTAAGAAGAAAAAACAGTAACAAGAAACAGATAAACTGTGACAATTTCTTTGTATCTTGGAAGATCTGTGTCCCCATTAGAAGACTGCCCTTGAAAGGACATGCTAGTATTCAGCAGACTGGACACATCCCTTTCCAGTGAGTTCCCAGTGATGTCCTCCATAGAGAAACTTCTGGTAGAGCCTGTCTTTACACCACGGCCCTACCTAACTCAGTTGACAGGGCTCCTCAACTTCTAATGCCATTCCTTCATTCAACTCATCTAGGTTTTATAATCCTGTGGTGTAGTACATTTATTTTAGAACCAGAATATTTTCCATGAAGTACTCAAAGAGAGAACAGCTTAAACAATCTTAAACTTGTCCATTACTATTGTACATAGGAAGAGTTCTAATTTTCTCTTTCATCTAGACTTTATATTGCTCATGCTGTGGCAAAGTATCTCCTTCTCTACCCATTAACAATACCAGACAGATTATTTTTCAAAATTCTATTTTGATGTTTCACTAGTTCACTGCCTAGTTACCCCCAGGTAGTGCAGACGGTGGAGAGATTGATGAATGGAATGAATAGCACCAACTTCTTGATAATCTATCCTGCAAAGTAAGTATACATTATGACTGGTATTTATATGTTTCAAACTGAATAGCAACATCTTTTCATTGTTATTTTTCTAATGTCCATACTTATAGGTGAACAAGTTTCTACTTGAAGACAACAAACTTTTTAATAATTATTCCATTAAACAACACTTCATCTAAATAAAGTCAAATATTCACAAAAGCTTCCCCAAAGGGGAGAATGAGCAGCAGTTCATTATATTAATCTTCTCCTATATGGCCTTTATATATTATAAAGCAACTTTTTCAATAGTATGGATGAATTTGGGGAAATTTGGAAACACATGATGTTAATAATTGCAACCATTCCTTATATTGGTCATATGCTTAATCAAAGGTGACATAAGCAAGATACAGGAGCAAAATTTGTTGCTGCCATATATCTTTCTAAAGATGATTTAGCTAAAAAGGACACCCTGTCAGTAGCTATAGCTCAGAATTTGGGACCTAACCTAATAATGTAAAAATTTAAACCTATAAATTTGCATCTAAAGATTTCTTTGATTGGATATTAAAATTTTTGAAAAATATACTGTAATATGATGTTATTTTAGATTACTCTGTCATTTCCATCAATTTGGTAATTGACAAACCATAGATTACAATGAAATGACTTGCTTCACTTTCAAGAATATGGGTGACTTTCTGAATCTTATGGATTTGTAATGTGACAAGATTGTGGCAAGAGAATATATTCTGTGTGATTTTCCTCTCTTTGAAATTATCATCACAGGTTTATGGCCATAGTATGTTCCATTTTGATGTCTTATTTTTCAATGTAAAGAAATAGTCAGTAGGTATAGGATGTCCTTAATGTACAGGTCCATTATAAATCCCAATTCAGTCCATGTGGTTGAGTGTTGTTCATGTCTACATTGCTGACTGCTGTTCACTTGCATTTAGCTATAGAGGTGTTTTCTGCCTTCTGTCTACCTCAAAGTTCCCACACCACCACACTGAACTCATAAAAAGTCCTAAAAGAAGAAGCAGCTGGCAGGGAAAAGTAAATACATATATAATATTTGAGGCCTCCATAGATTTCAATCCATCACACAGGCTCAGAGGATGGTTTCTCCTTGCCCTGTCATTATCTTCCTTTCTGTGCAGGCCCCATGTTTTACCCACATCAAGATTCATCAAATGACTCAAGAGATGAGTAGGCATTTGTCTCTGTTGTCCTAAGCAGAACTTGTCTATTTCAGGAATTGGGGAATTTTAGACTTCTTTCATTGGTAGCACTTTGAAGTCTTCTAAAATAGTTTTTTTAATTAATTTTATCCATTAGATTATTTTATACATTTTTTGTTCCTCTGGTGAAGAGAATGGTCATTATAACTTTCTATGTCTTTTATTCTAATCTCTGTTAATTGTCCTGGGGGTGTTCATTTAAAGCCCTGTATATTATTCCCTGGAATGACAAATACCATTATTTATCAACCTTCTGTCTAAATATTCACAATGTTTCTTTTCTTTTTTCTTACATTTTTTACCTGCCATTTGGGCCGTGTAGGTGAGAATTTATCTGGAGCATAAAGTCCTAGGATGGAAGTACTGGACTATCTACGCTATCTTATTAGGCATACCAATTCATGTTCATATTCCATGCATAAGATCCAAATGTCATCTTACAGCATATTAGAAAAACCATTCTCCTAATATCTTCAAATTCCTTAATTTAAAACAAACCACTATACCTGGACATGGTGACACATGCCTCTAATCCCAGGTATTGTGGAGGCTGAGGCAGGAGGATTGCAATTTCTGGACCAGCTTCAGGAGATTTAGGGGAGACTCTCAGCAATTTAGCAAAACCCTATCTCAAAATAAAAAATAAAAAGGATTGGGGATGTAGATTATTGGTATACTAAAATAATAATACAAATAATAATAATTGATAAATAAATAAAACCACTATACTTTCCAATTTATTTGGAGGAATATTTTGTTACATTATGGACTGAACTTCAATTTTTTTTCAAATTATTGGTGAGTTTTAGCAATTATGTTTCTTGACTACTGGGATTTTTCTCTTTGGTAAATAATCTTTTTATCCTTTGCCCAACTTTCTATTGGGTTTTTGTTCATTCATTCATTCACTGTTTGACAATGTCATATGATCAGATACTTCACCTAATGTCTTCCTTGTGATTTTCAACAATTTTCCAGAACTACACATTTTTTTTTTAAATTTTGCCTTTTACCTAGTACAAAGAAATTTCAAATTTAGTGCAAATTTTCTCCTTATGTCATCTGAATTTTCTGACTTGCTCACACATCTTCCTATGCAAATCATCTTCACACACCTATTGGAGCATATATACAAATTCATTCATTGTACAGGAAAATTGAAAGATTTTAGTACATTAATAAATTGTGCATCTCTCTCCAGAATCTAGCTTTAGGAAATTCCTATCAATCACACTATTTCTGTTTATAGTTCATTTCTACTCCTGCTCCATATCCTACCCACCCTATAATCTACTTCCTGTGTTTATGAATTGATATTTTCTAGACTTCAAGCAAAACTGAATTTCATATTATGGATTCTTTAGTGTCTGGTTTCTTTTACTTGGTCTAATTTTTTGAAGTTTGTCAGTTTTGTAACAAGTATAATCATTTTGTTCCTTTTTATTGAACTGTATTATGATTGTTGAATGATATATTGTTGCCTATCTACTTACTAGTGGTCAGGTGTTTGGATTTTTTCTAGTTTGGGGGCATTATGTCTAATGCTGCTCTCATTGGCACACCTATCTTTATGAGGACATGTTTTTATTTCTCTTGGGTAGATTCAAAGGAGTGGACTTACTGGATCACATGGCAAATAAGTATTTAACTTTTTATAAAATTGTCATTTGTTTTACCAAGGTACTTATAACATCAATCAACCCCCACCAGCAAGGCATCAGAAAAGACTTTAGACTTTTTACCTTCAACCACATTTACTGTTATGATGAAGATGATAGGAATAATAACATGTTTTTAAAATTTTTCTACTTTCCATGTTTATTTCAATTTTTATTCACCAGATATTGGTTTGTTAAAGAGTTTGGAGTATATTCTACTGACGTGAAATACTCGTTTTATTTTTCTCTACTGTTAGTTATAGCCTCAGATCTATATACATATATAATCAATATTGTGTCTGTTAAAATAGATGTATAATATGTTCTAGCATCTTATAAAGCCCCTCTTTCATAATTGTCTGTTTTCAAATATCTCCTTGGAAAACACATTTTCCTTATAAAATCATATGAGCATATTAAGTGCTAAAAACAAAAAATCTTTTTTGCATTTTTTGTTTGTTTCATTAGTGGATGGCACTTAGTACTCAATATATCTAAAAAAAACGAAAAACAAAACACTCAAATTCATTCAAGAGCCAGCACAGTGGCACGCACTTATAATCCCCCATTTACTTAGAATGCTGAGGCAGAAGGATCACAAATCCAAGGCCAGCCTCAGCAAATTAGTGAGTTCATGTGGAAAAATAAAAAAAAAATTATAAAAAGGGCTAGGGATGTAACTCGCTGGTAAAAAGCCCCTAGGTTCAATCCCCAGTGCCAAAAAGAAAGCCTAAACAAACAACAACCAAACATTCAGGATTCCTATAGGAATCAACAGGCCTTCGTGAGGAAATTAACTAAAAACACTAGTACAATAATGGCATCAGAAAATGTCATTTCCACACCCTAAAATAATTCTTTCCTACCTAACCCAACAGTTTTTTCTTTGAACATGTGCATCAGGCCCACTCCACAAAGATTGAAGTATGGGCTGTCACTGTGATTACGTGGTCTTCCCATGTGTGAGGAAGGGGTCTGAGATGCCTGGGAGAAGTGCAGCTGCTCCATACAAGAGCACACAGGAGGAAATACTTTCTGTTTCATGTTTTTAGAAGCTGTGGTGAGAGAACAGGAAGCCTAATGCTGCTGCAGGTGTCCTCCTGTCATCTCAGGAAGGCTGGCTGGCAGGGATGAAGTCTGAAGATGACTGAAGATGTCACTGGCCAACTGAACTGAGCAGCCCTGGAGATGCCCATCCTTGGATCCAGCTGCTTTGAGTGATCATGAGTTAAAGAAAAATACAACCAATTACATTGGATTTCATGCTATTCTCAGTAGAAAGAAAAGTCATCGAAATATGTGTATGATGGGTTTTACTTCTACCTTATAATTTACATTTCATACCTCAGGTATTTCACACCTCAAATAAAATGAGACATTTCATATTTCATTTGAGAGAACAAAACCAGAGTAAAGTTGCAACCCTGAGTTCAAACAGAACAGGCATCACAATTAACTCAGCAAACTCCAATAGGAAAATCTGCTTTGCATGAATATTATGCAATAGAACTCAAAATAAAATATACATCATAAAATTTTGAATTTGCTTAAAAATGAAATAAGAGCTATTTCTGACAGTGGAGAAATTGTGTCCAAATGATTATTACTTCGAAATAAACTTCCAAATTGATTATTTGCATTATGACTTGACTTACATTTGAAACTGACTCTTCAGATGGAACACAAGAGCAGAAACCCCTAACTCCACCAATTAAAAACCTTTCTCAGAAATCCATCCACCTCTTTTATAATAGCATACAAATGAAATCTATGAATATATCCATACACTGATGTGCAATTACAGTAATACTATGTTTTAGGTATAAGCAAAATTTGGGGAAAAAAAAAAGGTTTGATTTACTTTTCTAGCTTATTTTCCATTATTGCATTAGTTTCAATTATTTAATCTATGCCGAATTTTTAGGCATTACCTTTTTAATTTTTTGATCTAAGTTTTACACTGATAAGTTAAAAATCATATTTATTGTATAGCCTGATGTTTGATTTATGGATACATTGAGGAATGACTAAGTCAACCAAACTAAACCCCACATGCATATAACACAAAAATGAAAATACAGTTGTATTGTGAAGTAACAATCCCTTTCTCTTTTCTATTTCTTGTCCCTTAAAACTGCATAAAGCAGCTGAGAATAGTGGTGTATACCTATATTTCCAGTGACTTGGGAGGCTGAGCAAGGAGGATTGCAATTTCCTTCGAGGCCAGCCTCAAAGACCTGGTCTCAAAAAAAATACAATAACTGGGTACGTAGCTCAGTGCTACAGTGGCCCTGTATTCAATCCCTAATACTAAAATCAGACAAACAAGAAATTCTGTGAAGCAGAGGATTTTTTCACCCCATATTTATTTGAAAACAATGTAATAAAGTAATGTGGCACAAAGTGATTTCAGACCCACGGGAGGCAGGAAGGTTTGAAGACAAAGGGGTCAGGGGAGAATGAAGACAAGGTCAGCCTGCTGTCTGTACTGGGGCTTCCAGGTCAGGGGCAGGGGCTCAGGAAGCCAGCAGGGAAGACATGTTCTCTGGGGTCACTGAACCAGGAGTGACCAAGTCCTGAGAAAGAACTATCTCTGTGGAAGCAGAGCCAAGCAGGAAGCCTTTTCATGATATCAAGAGGCAGGACAGGTCCTTCCTTGGGTGTTGTCACCTTCTCTTCAGCTCAGGAGTCCTACAGAAGGCAGAGGACAATGGGGTTTCAGTCCTAACTTTGCAAATGGCTTCCTTTCCCCTCTTTGCAGTAAGAAGAAAAAGAATTATCAATTCTCCCTGAGCCAAAGCTCCTTCAGAGCACAGGCCTTTCCTTAAGTGGAAAGGTTTGTGCACACTGCCTGATCAGAAAATTGGATCCAAAATTGTTCTCAGTATTTCTGTCTCAGGTCTTTTCATCTCTACCTTCTGCTGTAGGGAAAGCAAATCTGTCTCTGAGAGAGGATTAAAGGAGCTCACCTGTTGGCTGAAGTCCAGATTGTCCTAGGGAAGAGAAGAGGAAATGGATACTTAAAGACCTGGAGGCAAATTGACCCCAAACACCATGTCCCCAGCCTCAGATCTGCCACCTTCAATTTCTTCAACACCACAATCCATACCAGCTATGGCAGAGAAGGGAGCACAACCTGACAGCAGATGACCAGGAAGCTTCTGTCACACAAATCCAATGGTTACTGGCTCTTCCTTCCTTCCTACTTGACCCATATATCTAGTCTGGTTAGCTCTTACATATCTATATAAGCCACAACCCTCTAGGTTTTGACATAGTAACTACAGACATTGCTTTCTGAATTGTCAGGATATCTGAGGTCACATGAGGAAAGAAAGGTTTCAGACAGGACCACCGACATAATAAGAACTGACCTCAGCAAAGCCCTATTTCTTTTCCCAGAAAAGCTACGGAGACTCTCAGCTCCACCAGGTTCCTTACCCTTCTGGTTCTTGTGGTAGATGAACATCCCCAACACAAGAAAGAGCAGACCCAGCACAAAGCCGCCCACTCCACTCAGCATCTTGCTCTGTGCAGATCCAGACTGTGCCCCTGAGAGAATAAGCTGGGTTTAGTAATTTCCCCCCCCAAACACAACTTTCCTCATTGAGACACTGAGATTCAGAGCTTTGTGACTGGGGAAGAAGCCTGAACTACAAGAACTAGAACCAGCCATGCCCACAAAATTAAATTCTTCATGCATTTAATTCACTGAAATATCACAGCCCTGAATAACACTTGATATATGAAATGTCTTAGTAGCTTGTCTAGGATGGTGAAGCTAATGAAAGATTGGACTCCTGGATGTCAGCAAGGCCTTTACATTGCTTCTCTTCACAGATCAACAATGAACAACCCAGAAATTCAGCCTAGACACATAGGTCTAAACGAGACAGACAGGATCTGGAGACAGGGCAATTGGGCTGATAGTGCCCCAAGACAGCATGGGAAGGTACAAACCAGGGACAGCTTCTCTTTCGTTGTTGTTCCCTAGGGGGTACAGGTGTTAGAAACTATCAAAGGCTACCCCCATGACTCAGTACATGAAAACACAGTGCAGGAAGAGGAGAAGCCTGACACTCAGGGTAAACTAAGTCCCCTTCCTGGTGGGTAGGGATTTACAAGTTCAGGAAGCTTCTCACTCACTCCATTCCACTGTGACAGGGCTCGTCAGGCTTGGGTGCTCCACCTGGCAGGTGTAGACCTCTCCACTCTGAGGAACTGTTTCCAGCATCACCAGGATCTGGAAGGTCCAGTCTCCATTTTGGATCAGCCCTGTGGACACGACCCCAGCCTCCTCTTCCTGGCCATTCCGGAACCACCTGACTTCAATGTGGCCTGGGTAGAAGCCATTCACAGAGCAGACCAGGAGGTTGTGGTGCTGTAGGGGCTGCGTCTTTGTGGGATACACAGTCACCTTTGGCTTAACTGGGGGAGAAAAGATGGAAAGAATAAATCAGGAAGGCAGAGGTATCTTCCTTGGTTGCCTCCCTTTCTTCCTTTCTCCATACCCAGCCTCCAGTTTGGCAGTCCTCCTCAGAGATGGCCATGGGCCTGAGAGTGTCAGGCGTACAGCCAGGAACCATTAGAGCTGAGATGTTGAGGACAATTGCTTGTTTGCTTTTTTCAAAGCTTGAAACAATTATTCATTACTGAGTTAAAGTAGTTACAATGTTTTGTAAAGCATACAGTACCTTGATAAAAAGTGTGATTTTTGAATCCAGATCAGGTGGGTTCAAATCCAGGCTCCACCTCTTACTGCTTAATCCTGGGAAAGTTTCTTACTTCTCTTTGTGCCTCCGACTCTCACCATAAGGGGGCTAATCCTGACTTATCTCTTACTGGCATAAGAGGATTAATGCAACTATAATATATAAAGCAATGCCTGCAACTTAGCCTTCAACATATTTCACCAGTTTATTCTTCTTGATTTCTCTGAGAGAATATGAGTCAAAACTGTATGAATAAACTGGGGAACAACAGAAGAGCCACAGGGAAGATGGAATCTTGGGAATGCTCCCTATGCAAGCCCTCATCTTCCAGTGTCTGAAAGAGCTCCACCCTGGGACCCAGGGACAAACAAAGGTGATTCTCTAAGGCTGAAATGCATGAAATGCAGGAGGCCTGAGGAGAGGGAAGGCAGCAAGGAAAGTCCTGTCTTCAAAAGACCTTGTATTTACCCTCAACTGAGGAATCCCTCTTCCTTTATATAACGTGAATATCTATTTTTAGGATTATTATTATACTGTAACTGTCTCTCCTTGTAGAACTCTAGCCACTCCTCCCACTTTGGTTTGTAGGCATCTTGAAGTAAGTAGCCCCCTCCCCCATGTCCTTCTGCCTCCTTGTACTGTGTAGCCACAGGCCCAAAGCAAGGGAACAAGGACTGAAACCTCTGAGATTATGGGACAAAATAACTTTTCCTCCTTTTAAATTGTTTTTGGCAGGTATTTTGTCACTGTGACAGAAAGCTAACATACCAAGGGAGGACTATATTTGACAGTTTTGAAAAAAGATGTAACAAAGAGGAATGTGAGGTAAATTATGGAACAACCACACAGAGTTAATATTCAACCACTTAAAATATAAAAATAGTAACATCATTATTTAAGTAACAAAATTGTAACTCAAAATCCAGTTTTGCCACCCTTTCAAGTAGGTAAAAACCCATGTCCTAGGAAAGCAAAGGAACAAAGGCAAGAGACATTAGGAAATTTAGAAGTAAGCCTCAAAAAGGTCAGAGGTCATACCATACCATACTCACAAAAAAATAGTCTGGTATTTGATTTTCAATGAAATGCTATGGGAACAAACCCAACACACTTTTATCACTTTTATATCAGGCCTACTGGATTAAAAATGGTGCATATCAAGGAAGTGTGTGACCAGCCTCCTCACATCATCCACAACCATTTCCCTCTCACCTCATGGAATGTTTGAGGGAAAACATTGTCACAATACCACTAAAGGATTGATTTAATATTGATGCTAAATCATTACTAGCAATATAAGAGCATATTTCATTAACCATAATGCTAAAATATTTAACATGGAAAGTAATGAATGGAAGCAAAATGTAAACAAAATATATCAACAATGTTTTCAGAATCTTGCTATCCAGAAAAGCCATAAAATCACTTCAAAAACAGTAAGAACCCCAGAGATAAAAGATAATTCTTAGGATGGTAATAACATTTGGCAAATAAATGTAAACCTTCACCCAACCACAGCCTCCTAAATTCCCCTTCCCCACATGCCTCCCATTCACCCCAAGCCAAGTTCCCTCCATTTCCAGCCCTGCACAGCCATTCACTGCCATCTCCCACCTCTCCTCTCCTCAGGGGCTACCAGGCTAAGTGACACCCCCTCTGCCTGCCCCATGCACAGCATTGGCTCCCCAGCTCCCTGCCGGGCACACTGACAATAACATGGCAGACCTCACAGGCACCCTTAACTTCTCACAATTCACACATACACACACACCTCTCTCTCTCTCACACACACACACACACACACACACACATCCCGCCCTCCCTCCCTGGCCGCCCAACCCCTGCACTCACCTCTCCGCTCCACAGTGAAGCTCTTGCCAACCCCGTAGTTGTGTCTGCACACAGTCTCCACCTCGGCCCGCCTCTGTTCCATGTGCTCCTTCTGGCTGTTCCAGTACTTGGCGTCCGGCCGCCCCAGCTCGCTCACTGCGCGGTACTCCCCCAGGTCGCTGTCGAAGCGCGCGAACTCCTCCCGGTTGTAGAAGAATCTGGCCAGGAGCCGCACCCGCTCCGTCCCGTTGGAGTAATGACACTCAACCTGAAAATTGCTCCAGGAAACGTGCTGTGGGGACAGGAAGGACCTCTCACCACGCGGCCTCTGGGAGGACACTGTCAGGGACGCCCACACAGGAGCACCTGGGCGGGCCCGAGGTGTTCTGGTCACCGAGATGGTGGAGGCTGGGCATTAGAAGGACACCGACAGAGGACAAGAGTCATGTCCCTGTTCATGTCCCTCATTACCACGACAACTCTGGTCACTGAGGACTTTTCACCATGACATCTCCACCACAGGCTCAGTATTTTAAAAAGACCAATGGGGGCAGAGTGGGCGGTATTCCGATTAGATTTTCTAAAGTAACCAATGAGGGAAAATTGGACAATATTCAATCAAGTGCCATAAGGTGACCAATGGTAGTAAATTGATAAGGCCTTCAATCGGGTCTGTATGGGGACAATATTGCATCACAGCTCAGCATGTAAGGCACTGATTTCCAGACATCAGGGCCTTGAGCCTCTCTGTCTTGGCCCACTCAGCTCCACCTGATGGAGTGCTACTTCCACTCTCACCTGTAATAAACCTGTACTTTGCCTATTACTTCTGTGTGTCACTCAGTTCTTTGTTCATGACACCAAGGACCTGGAACCCAGCTGGACACCTTGACAATAACATTAGGACACCCCTGACTGGTTCCCCACCCCAGACACTGGACCTCCTACTTCCATCTACCTGAGACAGAGGGACCACAGGGAAGTGGGGGTGCAGAGAAATTCCTCTGATCCACTCCATTCAGGACCTGGTCCCCTCAAGTGCACAGCTGGAGAGCAAGAGGCAGGAATTTCCCCTCATAGCAGCCAGCACCACCTCCTGCTGGAAACTTCCACCCAAAGGCACCTCTGTTCCTGCCTCTCATGACCACAGCATTCAACTTTGCCTTAGAAAAGACCCATCTAGAACATTCTGTTAATTCTCCCTTAGTGCTGACCCTGTGCCAGGCCTCTGATGCCACTTGGAATCAAAAAAGGGAAAACACTGACACCCACTCTCATCACCACCACCACCACTCATATATTCCTGGAACATCAATTAGTAAAAATGGGGTCAAAAGACAAACACACAAGAGGTTATGCAAGAATGAGAAATGTCAGAAGGGTGGAGTTCTATTAGCAGAGAACAGCAGGAATATCTAAATGACAACGGGGTGCCACAGAAGGACTTTGAGGGGTGACATTTAAAGTATGCCATGAAAGGTTAAACTGATGTGAGCTTGAAGAAGTGTGGACTGTGTATGTATATGTTTGGGGGAAAGGGAGGCACATTTCAAGCACAATTAATACCATGTGATAAAGCTGAAAGAATTGATTAACTTTTTCAAGAAACAACAACAATTGGGCACCAAAGCACAGAGGCTGGGAAGGTAAAAGACAGACTGGAGAAATCATAGGGAGTTGGACTCTTGAAAGCCTGTGGTGGATGTCAGAATTTTGGATTTATACTATATAAAGAGGTTTGGGGAGATTATAATCATGATCAAATACAGGTCTACAATTCCTTATCTGACTTTCCAAGTCCAGAAAATTCAAGAAACCACATCTTTTAAAAAATGTCAATTGATAGCAAATTCACCAGCATCTAACAGTCAAGGTTCACCATGATGAATGATCTCAACTGGTCTGGTGCCTCTGGGAAGACAGAATCCTTCACCTTGACTGAAATTGTTCAGTTTGAAATATATTCAGGAGTCCTCCAAAATAAAGATAAGCTTTTAGCCCCTATGCGGTTGTCAGAAACTGAGGTTGAGCACCATCCATAAAGCAGGGCCACACATGAAGATTTGACATGCAAAGCAAGCAACTTATCTTCAACCAACCCACATCCTTAGCCCTTGTCATTGCCATAAAAGTTAACATGGATTGATGCAAAAGTCAAAGGGAAAATGACTCAAAATCACACTACGCTACCCTGGCTCCATCACTAGTCCAGCCCTAGCGACTGTCCCTCTATAAATATCAACACCTCGCACCAAGAGGTAGTTCTTTCTTCCTCTGAAGATGGCCTGCATTATGGCTTGAATGTTCATTTCTTGCTTTATTCCAAAAGAGAGCTCACCCTGGAAATCACCCTCATTCTCCCTTGAATGTTTATCTGCTTTCCTGAGTAAATCTCTGTGTCTCTAACCAGCACTTGCCGAAATTCTTTCCTCTTACACCAAGGACACATTTTTTTTTTTCTGAGTTGAGGAACCATTTTCTGGGGACTCCTGTGGTGATGATATTATGAATCAATCAGTCACATGTGGCTCTGAAATTTCAATATACAGAAACACACACATATGTATAAATATGCACATATATTTTCTGATATATAATTAGACTTCACTTTTGCCTGCAACTGTGTGATGGGCCGCTAAAAGTGGGGTGAAAGCCTTGTTCTCTCTGCCTCCATTTTGCATTCATCTCCTTTACTCTGAGTAACCCAGGAACAAGGTCTGATCCAATAAACACCTTAGGATGAGTCAAAATGATGCCCCCCCCCGCATCCCCCAACAGCAACTGTTTTATGCCTAACTGTTCCTGAGATAAAGATGGGCCAGACCACACCTGATCAGCACCATCTATTTTGCCTCCAGCTAGGCAAACCCCCAACCCTTGCCCTCATTCCATTTCTAAAAAACCTCAAAGTCATTGTCAACCCTTGAATACAGGGCTAAGGACATGGGTCCCCTTGTTTTCCAGGTGTAGCTACACTGACTAGCATTCCTTTCATACTTTTCACCATTATCTTTTCTGTTTGATTTTTGGGGGCAAATAGCCAGACACGATTTGTTGGATCCTCAGAGTCAGTCTTCTGATCTAGGACTTCAGTGACAATATCACATATTTTTAATGTTTCTCTGTGTTGGATTTTACTGAAATTTTCAAAAAGGAGTTTAAAAATGGTGGTTAAAAGGGAGTTAAATGAATGGGAGAATCTGAATTTATCAGTAGCACAAGAATGTTATTACAGAAGTCTGAAGCATGTAACAAAAAATACTTGAGGTTGTCATCAATATTTATGACTTTTATGGTTTGGATATGAGGTATCCCCCACAAAGCTCAAGGAAGCGAAGGAATGTGCAGAGGTGAAATTATTAGATTATGAAAGATGTAACCCCATCACTGGACAATTCCATTTAAATTTGTATATATAATGGGTCATGACTGCAGAAGGGTAAGGTGTGGCTATAGCAAGTAGGTCACTGGGGATATGGCCTTGGACTATATCTTGTCCCTGGCTTCTCTCCTAACCCCCTGCTTCTTGGCTACCATTAGCTCAGCAGCTGTCCTCTACCATGCCCTTCAGCTACAATGTTTCTGACTCACCTCAATCCCAGAGCAATAGATTTGGCCAATCACAGACTAAGCCTGTGAAACTGTGACCTCCAAATAAACTTTTCCTCTTCCTCCTCTAAAGTGTTCTTGTCAAGTACTTTGGTAACAGTGACAAAAAAAAAAATTACAAATACAATAACTTATAAGAGCAAATTAATGAAAGTTAAGACAGATGGTTAGGAACAAGAACTCATAAATACTGAAAATCATTCCATAAGATAAAAACTTTTTTACTCAGCCACAAAAAAAAATGAAATTATGGCATTTGCTGGTAAATGGATGGAAATGGAGAACATTATGTTAAATGAAATAAGCCATATGCAGAAATTCAAAGGTCAAATGTTTTTCCTCATATGTGGAAGTTAAAGTTAACTAAAGGAAAGAAGGGGGGAGGGTAAGATATCAAAAATATATAGAGAAGATTAATAGAGTAGAAGAAGAAAATCAAGAGGGTAGCCGGGCGCGGTGGCGCACGCCTGTAATCCCAGCACTTGGGAGGCTGAGGCAGGAGGATCGCGAGTTCAAAGCCAGCCTCAGCTGTGGTGAGGCACTTAGCAACTCAGTGAGATCCTGTCTCTAATAAAATACAAAAAAGGGGTGGGGATGTGGCCCAGTGGTCGAGTGCCCCTGAGTTCAATCCCCGGTACCAAAAAAAAAAAAAAAAAAAGAAAATCAAGAGGGAAGGAGAATGATGAGAAAGGGGAAGAAATTTGAAATGAACACTCAAAAACTCATGTAATGTCTGTATAAATATACCACATGGAGTTTCACTTTAATTTATAAGTATAAATAATCAATCAAAAATAAATAAAAAGACGAATGAAAGGAAGACCAGTAGAGGAAGGAGAATGGCAGGGGACAAGGGAGGGAAAAGGGGGAGATTATGAATTGAAATAGAATTCCATGCATGTATGATGGGGGGGATAAATCCAATTACTATATGTAACTGTAATGTTCTAATTTTTAAACATTAAAGATAAAGATCTTGAATTTACATTCATTGGATGGATTCAGCAAGAAAGTAATGAATCTCAGAAACTGCCTAATTTTAGGTTGTTGTTTTTTTTTTTTATACTGAAACAAGCTAAAAAAAAAAAAAAAAAAAAAGAAAGAAAAAGAACTGAAGTTGAAGGCAAGAATTTGTACAACATATGAGCCTAGATTTTTTAGAAGCAGCATAATGTAAATCAATGTTTCCAACCTTGTCACTATAGATATTTTGGATCAGATAACTTGGCAAATGTCCCTGTCAAGGAAACTGAAGAAAGCCTAAATCCAGGATTTCCTGAAATAAATCCAGGATTTATTGTGCATAATTTTTCAAAAAAGAAAATATGGACAGCCGGGTGCGGTGGCGCACGCCTCTAATCCCAGCATTTGGGAGGCTGAGGCAGGAGGATCGCGAGTTCAAAGCCAGCCTCAGCAATGGCGAGGCACTTGGCACCTCAGTGAGACCCTGTCTCTAAATAAAATACAAAAAAAGGGCTGGGGATGTGGCCCAGTGGTTGAGTGCCCCTGAGTTCAATCCCCGGTACCACACACACACACACACACACACACACACACACAAAAAAGAGAGAGAGAGAGAGAGAGAGAAAAGAAAGAAAAGAAAATATGGACAATTAGACATGCATTTTTCTGACTATTTTATAATGATTTTGTATCAGTAGCTTAAATTTGTTACCGGCAAACTGGACAAATTCCATTGTCCATGTACAACTCTCCACACACCACTTGGGATTGCAATTTGTCAAAAGTGAAGTTTGGGCTATTAATGTTCCCTAGGATGACATCTTTGTTGAAATGTTTTGACCAGGAAATCATGTTTCATAAAGAACAGGTATAAACAGTTGCAAAGTTCTATGCTTATTGCAGTTTAAAGAGGCTTAAAATCCACAGGTTTCTGAAAGAAGTCAGTTGACAGACCTTACTATGAAGCCACTGATTAATACATCCACCTTAACAAATGTTTGGCACAGATTTGAGGCCATGCTAATGTTTGCAAGTGGACTAGCCAATGAAGATTGTGTAAACCATCATATCATTAATAAGAAGTAAGCCATATGCATTTCAATAAGATAAACGTTTATCAGATAAAAATCTAAAAATGTCAGAGAATGCTGAAATTTTGAAGTACTAAGTATTGTCACTGAGGCCCCTGATGGGCACAACCCAATTTGTGTGGGAAAATTATACTAGGGACATTGGGAGCACAAGGGGAAAAGATCCCAGAAGATGACATGGGAGAACAGAGGATCAGTTAACCAGTATCCTTGAACAATGTGCATTCACCATGGAGCCAGAAAATAATGTGGCTTCCTCAGGGAGTTCCCCTAGAGAGACACTACTCAGACATTGGAGAGAGTGTTTAAATGGTAACCTGGAGAATGCTGCTTCATCTTCTGTGAATCTTATTCACTGAAATCTTGAAAAGCCCAACTCGACTTGCTGGTGATGACAGTAACAACCCTGATGGATCTAGTTTTCGGGCCCTCAAGACACCAGATGCAACAGGTATAGTATTGATACAGTGCTCCATGCTGACGGACGCCAGATTGATTTGGTCATCATTCTGTTCTCCTCCCTAGTGTAATAACTGTATATTCTACATCACTAGCAAATATTGGCTGTTTCAATAATGACTTTTTGCATTGCTGGTCAGCATTGTGCACAGAGGCCCTTTAAGTACTTCCTTGCTAATAACTGAACATGTCTGTCTGGTTCTCCAGTCCTCTCTCTTCTCTTCAAGCTCTTTGTTCTCTTACTTTAGGTCCAACTGACCCCCTGAACATGGTCCTCCCCTGGGGCCAGCCACTCACAATAGTCATCTCCATCCAGCCTTCCCCTCTGCAGCTCCAACTCTCTTCACACAGCACAATCCAGTTTCCTAATACTCCACTGACTGCAAAGGTCAAGTCCAAGGAACCCAGAGCCCTCACTTGCCCTGGTGTCTCACCACCACTGGCCACTCTTTGGAAAAGTCTCCTGTCCTTGACTTCCATGCACCACAGCTTTGGTTTTCCTCCAACATCACTGGTCCTCTGTCCCAGTCCCCTTTGTGGTCCTGTCCCTCTTCTTCTTCTCAACATACAATCTCTTTCCCTGTGTAATCTTTTCAAATTTTGTGGAATTTAACACAAAATGGTGTCAATGCTGCCAGCAAATACTCCTCCAGCTTTATCTTCACTCTCACTGCTGTCTCTCATGTCCAAACTGACTTCTCAACAGTGTCACAATTTTTTTTAATCATCTGAATCTTAACTTTAAAAAATTTATTTTTAACCACCCATTTGACATCCTTCCTCAGTCTTCCCAGTCTCAATAAATATCATCACCTTCCACATAGTTATGAAGACAAAATCCTCAGAGATAAGCTTGATTTTCTACCCCCTCCTTAGTTTGATCTATTAACTAGTTATGCAAAACCTGCCCCAAAATGGCCATCTTATTTTCATCATGTGTCACGAGCTATCCATGGGCTGTGTGTGTGAACTATGTGCATTTGAGCATATGAAGGGACTGGTCTGGCATTGTGTGCTGATTGGGCTTTGCAAGGCAAGTGTGCCTTTCCTCTCGCTCTGCCTGTGATCCCACACAGTACCTGAGATGGGTGTGACTTGCCAAGATGTCAATCAATCTGCTGACCACAAGACATCACCAAGCAAGACTCTACCTTTAGAAACCCTACCCCTTGCCTTATTTGGGTGGAATATTCTATAGAACGTCTTTTCCCCAATAATAGGGGGGTTTCAGGTGTGCTCTCTCTCTTCCAACGCTATCCAGCATGGACTGACCCTTGGGGTCACTGAGCAGTGCCGCCCTTGACCTTAAAAACTCATGTTTAGGAGCTGGGTGTGCAGCCCGGGTTCGATCCTCAGCACCACGTACAAATAAACGCATTGTATACAACTAAAGCAAATAAATAAATATTTTTTAAAAACTCATGTTTATGTGTTGCGTGGTTTCTTCACCGTTTTCTTAGTTATCGTTGCAGCCAGCTCCTTTGAACCCAGCTAATCTTGCCAGCCCAGCCAGCTGGCGACAATCATGCTCTTCATCATGAGCACACTAAATGAAGCCACAAGCCAGTCCTCCTTTGAGAATTCTACTGTGCTCTTAAATGGTCTCCCTAACTCCACAAGTAAACCCCAATAATCCAATCTCGATATACAAGTTAGAATTATTTTTAACTTTGTATAAATTGACTCTTCTTGCAACTTTCCAGGAGCTTCTGATATAAGTCTAAATAACGTTGAAATTTTTTACCCTGCTCTCAGTGCCTCCTTGATTAAGCCCTTGACTTCCCTTCCACCTACCTCATCCTTTGGGACTCCAGGCCACTCCCTCAGTCACTAAACATCAGCCACTCCAGCCTTCTTTCTGTCCCCTAAGCACAGCACACAAGTTTCCACATTTTGGCCTCTTTGTTCCCTCTCCCTGGGACCCTTCTCCCTTAGGTCTTCTCCTTGCTCTCTTGTCTTTATTCTTGTCTCAGCTAAATGCCTCTTTCTCAAGGATTCTTCCTCAGAACTGAACTGAAGTTGGGTGAGTCCCTTTTCTCTCTGCTCTCTTACCCTGATGATGTCTCCCCCATACCCCCCCCCCCGAGCATTTATTATTCCCTGTAATATTCTTCCTCATTAAATGTTTATTGGGTTATTGTCTCTCTCTCTCTCTCTCTAATTATGTAAGTTCAAGTAGACTAGAGGCCTTCCCTCTTATCAAATAGAATTTGTGGAGCCTAGAACAGAGCCCAGGATATAGTACTTAACACAGAAAAGTATCTATGGCCTAAATGAAACTACTGGGGTTCTGGGAATGGATCGCTGTGGGATCCTGAAAAATAATAAAAGGCTCAAACATCAATACTCTTGTAGTCTGATGACATATTATATCACTTGTACTTCCTGTGAGAAGTTGAAACAAACTTCCTATTTGGGGGGTGGGTACCAGGGTCACTCAAACCACTGAGCCACATCCCCAACCCTATTTTGTATTTTATTTAGAGACAGGGTCTCACTGAGTTACTTAGCCTCACTATTGCTGAGGCTGGCTTTGAACTCACGATCTTCCTATCTCAGCCTCCAGAGCCCCTGGGATTTTAGACCTGCACCACCATGCCTGGCAAACTTCCTCTTTCTCCTCCCTATAAAGGAACTTACAAGTAAAGAAAAGGCAATTTTAAGAGAAAGGGAATTTTATATTGTTTCATCTGCTCTGGCGAATCTCTTATAGAGCTTAGGATGTGTGAAGCTCAGGGATTTTCAGTAATGGTAAGTACATTGGAAAAAAAAAATAGGAAGGAAGTGGAGATAGAGAATACCAGATGTGGCTAATTAAGGGGAAAAGGACACAATGGAGAAATCCATGAGATTTGGAATAAGACCCCAGGAAGCCAGCAACCTCCCTTGACTTGCTTACTGGTTTTCAGTCCCAAGAGATATAACAGCCTTCACACTCTCACTATACCCCCACTTATGTTGTATACTTTTGAAGCTCATTAAATTGCTGATAATTGACCCTTTTTTTCTGAAAAACATAGATTTTCATACAATTTTATTCAAACTTTCAATCTCCTGTGGGCTCAATCCAGAGAATGTAGGGTATGCAGGAGATAGTATAAAAAGGTTCAAAACCTATGCATTAAATGAACACTAAACTGTGCAAGGTTTTTTTTAAGAAGATGCATTACAAGAAGAAGGAGGAGGAGAACAAAAAGTGGAAGAGGAGGAGGAGGAGGAAGCATTACCTACTTTGAGGTACAAAAGAACAGCCCATAGATGCTCATTTTCTATAAGGTCATGTAAGTACAGAGGATCTCTGCCTCAACTGAAGGGTGCTAACCACAGCAGGAAGAAGGTCAAGGATTCCATCAGAGCTGCTCCACAGGGATCCACAGTCATGAACAGTGCAGTTCAGGGACAAAGAGAAAAGATAGTGGATGATGCCTCCTGGAGCATCCTCACCCTTTATAGAGGCAGCAACATCACAGTTCCTGCTGAGGATATGCACAGGATCTTCTGGGAGACGCCCTTCCAATTCCTTTTGACTCTCACTACTATTTTTAGATAATCTTCTAACTGCTTGAATGTTTTAATATTTCATAAATTAAAAAAGAACAAAGTGACATGTATAAAAAGAGACTAGAACTATACATATAAAGTTAGCTTTTTTAAGAAAAAACTTCCTTTCTTCTAGCATAATGAAATAATAAAGGGAACTGCTGGGTAAAGAATTAGTTTAACATTATTTCTAATCCTTCCAAGGTCCTGAGAGAACATGATGTGAGACTAGAGATTTTAGTGGAGAAGACTTGTTTTATATTAGAAGGCCTTTTACACAGGTCTCATAGAGAAGTCTCTAGCTCAATTTTTTTTTTTAAGTAGTTTGGAATCCATATGATGAAAACACGTGGCCTCTGAAGAAAATGTCACACGTTTTAAGGGACTTGGCCTGGACAAATTGAGAAAGTTATTCCTCTTCCTTCTCCCACCCATAGTAGCTCCACGCCTGAGGCATGCACTTACGTCTGGTGTCCCTGGCCAAAGCCAGGGGAAGGCTCAACACCATCAGTATCACTGTCAGATGTCCCGTGCAGGAACCTCCATGGAACCACAGACTCACCATGCTGGAGAACAGGAAAGGACAGGGTCAGTGAAGAGCAGACAAGTCTCAAGCAGTGAAAACTATGTCCTTTCTCTACCCAAATCCCAAATAATAAGAATCAAGTATTCATTTCTTTGATGTTGGATTGGGCAATCTCAGTGTTGAAGAACCAATTAGCATCACAGATGAATAGCATCATCAGTTGCTGGTCAGAGATACAGTATAAAGGTCCTCTTTTCAAACTTAGAATTTCCTTGATTAAAAGGATCATCTTTATTTAGTGTTTTAAATCTTAGATCCAGTTACATCTGAAACATTTTAATTGGATCACTATGATGACCCAGCTCTGAGCTTGTCAGTGATATATTCACAAGTGTGAGTCTTGTAAAAGCATTCATCTCACTTGAAGACAGAGATGTTTGGACAACTATATGTGTGAAGGTGTTTTGGAGTAAAGTGGGTGGAAGGAAGGTAACTAAAAGTCAGGAGACTTTGAATCTGGTCCTTATTGTACCATAACTTAATGTAAACCTGGGTAAATTATTTAAACCTCCCAGTTGAAATGAAGATATTAAGATCTTTCATGAATTTCAAAGCTGTGATTCTGTGGAAACCTCATGCAGTAGCATCCCCTGGTAACTGATGACATCACAGAATCAGAGCTGTTGTTTGGAGAGTATAATCTGTACTTCTTTACAGTTAGGGACTCTGATACGCTAAAGGAAATAGAAAGCCAGTCAATTAGTTAACATGAGAACAAAGGTTTTTCAAGTTTGTGTTCTGATACTGGCAGGATTTTAGTGGCATCTAAAGAATACACATAGGCAAGGAGCATGGAGGAGGCCCTATATGTGGAATGAAGGTCTTAAAAGTAACTCTGCAGAGCTCTCAACCTGACAGCATGATAAGGCCACTGTCCAAATCAAAGCATGCAGAGGCTGACAGGGAAAGGACTCAAAAATCATCATTTTTGACATCTCTGCTTTAAAATAATTAATATTTGGTGGGAAAAAGTATTCAATCCCTTAATCCTGATTCCCATTATGATTCCCTCATTTTATTGAGGGTATGTCCGTGCACTATTCCCCTTCACTTGCTTTACCTAAGGAAAGACGTAAGAAGACTTTACTAACTAGTACATTATAGACTGTTCAGGAAATAAAACACTACTAAAAAATTATGAATTAGATCATATGATGTAATCATATAATGTTACACACATTTCTACTCTTAGATAATTATTTTACATTATATTAATATAAATGTGCTGTTCCATATTCAGAATTGTCCTAAGGGTCTTTTATACTTCATATCCTTATGAAGGATATCACCCAATCCAGTTTAGTAAGATAAGTTCCCCTTTCATACTTACATATGGAAAGAATATAGTGATAGGTATTAGATACCATTTGTAAGGAACTGAGGTTGGTAAATGATACACTTTAGATTGAATTGCATTATATGTGATTCCAAACCCCATAAACTCAGCTACTACATCATACTACCTCACATTACTTTCTGAGGAGTATAATATCCCTTATATTAAAATTATTCTTGTCACTTTAATTCATGAATATGTATAATAATAAGACTATCTCTTAGTGAATGACATCATTGTATATAATTTGAGGCAGATACCATGCACCAGTTCTATTTCATCAAAAGATTCCTCTCATCACCACCATGATCAAAGTTTGCATTGATCTTAGGCAATGACACCCATGGCTCCTGCACAAATCTTCACCTCATTAAAGATAACAGCACTCCCAAATCTGATCTATTGTGCTCAAACATTATCTCAGACTTCTCAAGCATAGTGTAGTGAAAATTTGATCACCCCAGAAGAGAATAGAAATGGTATCATGTTTACTTTGGAAAAAATATATTTCCATTAGTGTGGGAAGTTCAAAGTTCTTTGGAGAGGTTGAGTTGAATTCACTATGATATGATATACTGCAAATGAGAAGAAACTGTGTCCCCAGACCCTTATATTATTCAGAAACTAATTGTGGTATGTGATATTCTAGTAAAGACAAACTAAGGTTCACCTTGACATTATGGTTCACTTTAAAAGGGATGCCAAAGAAAATAATTCTATATTAAGAACATCCTAAATACAGTTGAAGAGAACACTATCAAATCTTTTTTTTTTAAATTGGCTCTTTTTAGTTATACATGACAGTAGAATCCATTTTGATATAATTATATAAGCAGGCACAATCAAATCTTGTTCATATAAATGACCAACTGTTTAAATGTCATACAAGTTTATTTTTAGAAAAAATAGACAAACCTCCATGAATTAAATTGTTTGTTGTGTACACTTAGGAATAACAAAGATGTGCTGTGTTAAATATATATCTCACACATATCTTCAATATTAATTCAATATAAGAGCAGTTCAGGTAAAACAATGTGACTAATGTCACCAAACCATCAATCCCACCAGTGATCTCTGGGCTGAACTTCTTCACTGGAAGCAAGAGAAGCGGGTGTTCTCAGCTGCTGCTGTGTGAAGGTGCCTAAGGAGAGCTCCTGCCCTGAGGAAAGGCAGATAAGTTGGTTTCTGGAAGAAAGTGATTATCAGAATAGAAGTTCTTCATTTTATCTTTTGTTCAAATTACTCTTGAATTTTTGTTTGTTTTGAATTTTAATTGGCAAATAGTAACTTCATACATTTATGGGATATTCTGTGATGTTTTGACATATGCATACAATAAGCAATGATAAAACTAACAAATATCTCCTCACATACTATTTGGAGTGAGAACATCTGATTAATTCTTTGCAATTTTGAATATTCAACACATTATTATTAAGTAGTTCTCATACGGCTCAATATATCTCAAAAACTTATTTCATCTAATTCAAACTTTGTACTCTTTGACCAATGTTTTCCCTTCATTCTCTATGTTGATGCATGAAACCATAAGTTCGTTTTCATGGTTATATGTTATCATGGTTATATGTTACATATATAATATATAATACATACATAATACATATGTGGTATATACATACATGGAAACATGTATTATATCTATATATAATTTGTATTATATACATAGTACATATTGTATATGTCACATATAACATATAACCATTTATAACATATGGTTATGTATTATAAATATGTTTGTTTTTATGGTTATACAATACAAATCACAATGTTCTTGGGAACAAATGTGACATTAGAAGCAAGGACTTTTGTTGAACATCAGGGAGGCTGAAATTGAAGGACTGCAATACACTTTGGAAAAATGAGCTCTGTGGGAAGGAAATAAGGGAGAGGGAGGTGGAGGAGAAGGAAGGAGACATACTAGAAATTGAAATGAAGCACATTAAGTGCCTCTATGAACATGTCAAAATGAACCCCACTATCATGTACAACCAGAATATGCTAATTATTAAAAACATAAAAATGACATTGAAAAAGTTGGCTCAGTAGGCCACAGTTAGTACAGAATGTCTTTTACTTGTTCATACGCTCTCAGAATACTCTCAGAAGTTTTCAGAAGGCAGCCACCACTAATTTTCTGTTGAAAATTACTAGTACTTTCTCACATTCACATAGTTTGCCTAAATAAAATCAACTTGAATGTTTACAAAAGGTTCTGAAGAAGGAAGGTTCACACCTCCTTCTACATGACCTATCAACCAAAACAACTCTTACAATATTGTGGAGTAATGTTGAGAAAATTAGTTAGTACAACTTTTACTAATTATTGCCAACATCCCTATGTTGGACATATGTTCATTCCATAGTTTACACAGCAATATAAAACAGCAAAATTTGTAGACTAATTCTTTCAATTAGAGATTCTAAAGATGATCTGGGTGCAAAAGTCAACATCAACAGGTCTGACTGAGGGACTGGTCTTAAAGAGAAGACCCTCAGAGGAGTCCAGTCAGATGGTAAAATAAGAACAAAGATGCAAGATAATTTTTAAAAATGACCTAAACCATGGCTACATTGTTAACTAGAGAAAAAAAAAATGCTTTCTAGTAATCACAGCAGAAGATAGCATGAGGACTGACAGAAAATTTAGGCTTCTCCAGAAGTATTTCTTCTAAAATTTCTGAAGCTATTAGAAAACTACAAAAGCATAATAAGAATAATCCTAAGGAAAACTGGCTTTTCATATAGGCAAAACAAACAAACAAAATCATAGCATTGGTTCATTTTCCTCCAGAACAGAAAACAGTAAATTCTTTTGTCAAAGTTGCCTTCAGTGCAATTGCTGACACTGATTGTGATGTCATTCATATTGACCATGGTGTTTTCACCCACAGTTTTATAGCTATGTGAATTCAGAACCTCAGAGACAAACTTGTGCTCCCATCTGGGCAATGCACTGGCATGTGTGCTTTGGTAAGCTTCCAAAGATGCCTATAGTAAGAAACCAGTGAGTTGTAAAATTCTAGATGGGTTAAAGTACGACCAAGCAGACTGTGAAATGTTGGGAGAAATTTGTGGCATGCAGAAATCTTTGGCACAACTCTGGAAAATCACCACTACAACACTGCCGATGAAGTCCAAATATGAAAGTTCTTGGAAAAATGAGGGATATACTTGAGTTTACCACAGGTTTCCTAATCAAGGATTGTTTGAAATATGTACAAATTTTCCTGAGCATGTAGTAAATTTGGCAAAATGCAGGCTGACTTTATGGGGCACAAAAATTGATCATCTCTGTATTAGACTTTCAGATTTGAAATTTATACCCAGGTAAATACTCAGAAACATTCCAGAATTGCAATGTGATGCAGTCCCCAGAGAGTTCAGTAAAAATGTTGCTTAAATGATAAATATCAACCATCCCATGCCCCTGTAATCTTTGTGCAGAAACACTTCAAGCTCCTGTAGAAACCAGGTGCTATGATTGTGTCCTTAGGTGTCTTTTACTGGTTTCCGCATGGGTTCAATGGAAACTAAGCATCAACTTTCCATATACTCTGATCACTGGGACAAAAATATCCTTGGCAGGTACACCATTATCCTACCTGTGTCTGAGTATTATCTCCAAACTCTAAAATTGGTCAATAATATTAACAATAGAGTAATAATGAAGGGTTACCTATAGCAGAAGCCCTGTGCAAAATGAAACATTTCATATAAGTGCCTCCAGAGTCTGGTCCCAGCTCCTGAGGCACGTAGGAAGTTGAGAGTTGCCTTTTAGCACCATCTTCAATTCAATTTCCCATCCCAAGATAGAGCTCTGGAGATCATATATTTTGATAGTGTTTGTATAAATTATACCCAAAAGTAACTTAGTCACTGTGATGATCTTTTCACAATAGTGGAAGCAACAAATATGAAAATAAACAGCCATTAAAGTCAATTTAGTTGCCATTAATCATTATATTGCCATCCCCCAAACAGGCCATGAGCCATCCCAGTGTCACTAAATTCTGCTATTTAGATATTCAAGAGCCATATGTAATCACTATGTGATGAAAGTTGCATAATTCCACTGGAAAACACCTGTGGGTAAGAGGTCAATTATTTCTTTAGTAAAAACTGAAGCTGCATTCCCCCAGATACTAGTGTCAGGTATAGAGGCAGTTGACAATGGTTTGTGAGCACTGAATATACTGCCTCCGTCTTCTGAAAGTAGCTTCCAGAACTGAAGAAATACCAATTTGTACATTAAAGAAACTCAAAGTAGCCGGGCACAGTGGCGCACGCCTGTAATTCCAGCACTTGGGAGGCTGAGGCAGGAGGATCACGAGTTCAAAGCCAGCCTCAGCAATGGCAAGGCACTTAGCAACTCAGTGAGACCCTATCTCTAATAAAATACAAAAAAGGGGGCTGATCCAAGATGGCGGATTAGAGGAAGCCGCACTTCAGGGCAGCTCCGTGGAAAGAATCCAACAAAGCAGATAAATTGCCTTTCATCATATATATATAGGCTGAAAATACCGATGTCCTGGATGGTTTGATTACCACTACCAGAGAGAGAAAGAGACAAGCTGTCTGCAACAGCTGGAGCCGCGAGGCTTCTGCAAAACCGCCTGGGTGGTGCACAGGCCATGCGAAACAAAGTCAGTGTGGGGAGACTGCGCTGCGACTGCAACCCCAGCCACACTCAGGGCACACCAGCGTGAAACCAGCGATAAAAACCAGTGATAACAGCCAGCGGAATTGGTGCTGGGGGACCACGGGAGACCGCGGGTCAATAACACCAGTTCGAATCCACACTCCGCCGGACACGACCCTCAGCAGTAGGGCCCCGGAGAGAGCGGCGCAGAGATCAGCGAACAGCAAGCAGGGGCAGAGTCGGAGCAGTCCACAGTCCAAAGGAGCGCTATCTGCGCCGCAGTTACAGTGTGGCTTCCCGGTGCCACTTCAGCAGTGAGTCATCCACCCAACGGCTTTGAATTCGATCGGCGAGAACACAGGAGTCTGTGGAGCTGCTGTTGACTGGAAGGAGAGCACCGCCATCTTTGAAAGCTGCAGTGGCTGACCCAGACAAAGGGGAAAGACGGAGAGCGACGGCTGCAGCCATCCAGGGACCCTCCAGCTCTCTGAAGACAACACACACTTGGGTGAGGCTCGGGTGGCCAGCAGGGGAGGGCGAGTCTGAGGCCAGCGCAGCAGCCACAAGAAGCTGCAACTGTGGGTGGGCTTGGGGAGGGCGTGCCTTCTGGAGGGTCCTCTTCCCGGTGCCATTCATCTGCTGACACACACAAACCCCCTGGGCCACTCCTTCACTGAACCGTTCAGCCACTGGCCTAAGATGCAGCCTTGATTCCACTAACAGGATCACAGACTGTCTAGACGTGATCCAATAACAATTGGTTTGAACGGGAAAGGAAAAAAGAGGGGGGCTTCCCAGGGCCCATTTTGTCTGAGACGTGGGGTTCGACTTTTTTTTTTTTTTGCTTTTCTTTTTTGTTGGTTTACTTGTTTTGTTGGATTGGGGGGAGGTTTTTTTGTTTGTTTGTTTCGTTTGTTTGTTTGTTTGTTTCTTTTTCTGGCTTTCTTTTGCTTTCTTCTTTTTTTTTTTCCTTCCGCATTGATTGTCATGTGTTTGTTTGCTTCCATTCCTTTTTTCTTTCCTTCTTTTCTTCCTTCTCACTCTTGCATCTTTTCTTCCTCCTTCATCTTTCATGTTTACATCCTGCCAGTGCATAATAAACAGAGGCAAAAACAAGTTATACACAGAACTTGGGATTTCTAGAACCGGCGCAATTGAACTGGGTACCAAAGCGGTGTTATATATAGTTTACTCTCTATTTCCTTGATTCTCTCTCTCCTCTCTCTTACACCAATTCCTACTCTTTTATCATTTTTTTTTTCTTTTCCAACTTACTATATATATAAATTGGTCTTTCCACCTAATTGTCAACTCCATTTCTCTTTCTTCCCTCATCTACTGATACTAAACCACTTCAACTAAACCACTTCAATAGATATCTCT
Source organism: Tamias sibiricus (assembly GCA_025594165.1). Taxonomy (NCBI): domain Eukaryota; kingdom Metazoa; phylum Chordata; class Mammalia; order Rodentia; family Sciuridae; genus Tamias; species Tamias sibiricus. Next base: position 31,921,568 of record CM046666.1, read on the forward strand.
TTTCATACTTTCCAAGAAAGAACAATTCAAGACACTTCCTTCTTCCTAAACATAACACCTTTGTATCCAATACTTGAAGCTATAAAACCCCATCAGAAGCATATAGAGTAAATTGGAAATAATATCTGGGTTAACCAAATCTGTACATTGTGATCAAACTTGGATTTTCTGAATAGAAAGTGTTAGGTTTTAAAAGTGTAAAGGAATTATAAGGTGATCTGATAGCATTGTACTACAGGAACAACATAAGGCTTTAAGGTAAAATCAAAATAGTCAAGGTCCCACAGTGCAGGAAGAATAGACACACAAGCAACATGAAAAAACAAGGAAAGAAAATGACACAAACAAATCAAGATACCTCATTGGTAGATGTCATGGCAAGCACAGTTGGTCAAATGCCAGAGATGGAATTTAGAAATTACATATGCCAAATGTTTATGGAACTTAAGAATGAACTCAAAAATGAGATGAGGGAGCAAGTACAGGAGGCAAAAGATCATTTTGACAAAGAACTCCAAAAACAAATACAGGAAGTAAAAGATTACTTCAATAGGGAAATAGAGGCTCTAAAGAGAATCCAAACAGAAATTCCAGAAATGAAAGAAGCAATAAACCAAAATAAAAGCTCAATTGAAAGCATCTCCAACAGAATAGACAACTTGGAAGAAAGAACCTCAGACAATGAAGACAAAATATATATCCTAGAGAAGAATTTAGACTATACAGCAAAACTTGTTAGAAATCAAGAACATAACATCCAAGAATTATGGGACAGCATAAAAAGACCAAACCTAAGAGTGATTGGCGTAGAGGAAGGGGCAGAGTTTCAAGCCAAAGGAATGAGTAATCTATTTAAGGAAATAATTACAGAAAATTTTCCAAACTTGAGGAATGAATGGGAAAACCAAGTTCAAGAGGCATACCAAACACCAAACAAACAAAATCTCAACAGATCCACACCAAGACACATTATAATGAAAATGCCTAATACACTGAGCAAGGAGAGAATACTAAAATCCACAAGAGAAAGGAAGCAGATTACATATAGGGGGAAACCAATCAGACTATGTTCAGATTTTTCAACCCAGACTTAAAAGCAAGAAGATCCTGGAATAGCATATTTCAAGCTCTGAAAGAAAAGGGATGTCAACCAAGAATCTTATATCCAGCAAAATTAAGCTTTAGATTTGAAGATGAAATAAAAACCTTCCACGACAAGCAAAAGTTAAAAGATTTCACAACTCGAAAGCCAGCACTTCTGAGCATCCTGAGCAACATTTTTCATGAAGAAGAAGAGAAAGATGATAACGAAAATCAACAAAGGGAGATATTAAACTAAAGGAAATACCAACCAGAAGAGAAACCAAATCAAGCTAAAGACCATAATTCTAATAAAAATGGATGGGAATAAAAATCACATCTCAATAATAACCCTGAATGTTAATGGCCTAAACTCACCAATCAAAAGACACAGATTATCAGAATGGATTAAAAGAAACGACCCAACAATTTGCTGTCTCCAAAAAACATACCTCATAGAAAAAGACATCAACAGACTGAAAGTGAAAGGCTGGGAAAAGTCTTATCACTCACATGGCCGGCGGAAGCGAGCAGGGGTTTCCATTCTCATATCAAATAAGGTAGACTTCAAACCAAAACTAATCAAGAGGGACAAAGATGGATATTTCTTATTACTTAAGGGAACCATCCATCAACAGGATATAACAATCATAAATCTGTATGACCCAAATAATGGAGCACCTACATTCATCAAACAAACGCTTCTCAAGTTCAAGTGTAAAATAGACCACAACACAGTTATTCTAGGGGACTTCAACACACCTCTCTCACCAATGGATAGATCATCCAAACAAAAGCTAAACAAAGACACTTTAAGCCTCCTCAAAACAATTAACAATTTAGACCTAACGGACATATATAGAATATTTCATCCCTCAGTAAATGAATACACATTTTTCTCAGCAGCACATGGCTCCTTCTCCAAAATAGACCATATATTATGACACAAGGCAACTCTCAGCAAATATAAAAAAAATAGAGATACTACCCTGCATGCTATTGGACCATAAAGGGATGAAATTGGAAATCAACGACAAAACAAAGAATAAGAAAAACTACTCCATCAACTGGAAGCTAAACAACATGCTACTGAATGAACAAGGGGTTGAAGAAGACATCAAAGAGGAGATCAAAAAATTCCTAGAAGTAAATGAGAACACAGATACATCACATAGAAATCTCTGGGACACTATGAAGGCAGTAGTAAGAGGAAAATTCATTGCACTGAGTTCATTCCTTAAGAGGAAAAAAACCCAACAAATAAATGACTTAACATCACACCTCAAAGCATTAGAAAAAGAAGAACAGACCAACACCAAGAGCAGTAGAAGACAGGAAATAATTAAAATCAGAGCAGAAATTAATGAAATTGAGACTAAGGAAACCATTCAAAGAATTGACAAGACTAAAAGTTGGTTCTTTGAAAAAATAAACAAAATTGACAGACCCTTAGCGATGCTAACGAAAAGAAGAAGAGAAAAAACTCAAATTACTAACATTCGTGATGAAAAAGGGAATATCACAACAAACACCTCAGATATACAGAATATAATTAGAAATTACTTTGAAAACTTGTACTCTAATAAAATAGAAAATACTGAATGCATTGACAGATTTCTAGAGTCATATGATTTGCCTAAACTGGATGTGGAGGCTATACACAATTTAAACAGATCAATTACAAGCAAAGAAATAGAAGATGTCATCAAAAAGCTACCAACAAGGAAAAGTCCAGGACCTGATGGGTTTACAGCTGAGTTCTATAAGACTTTCAAAGAAGAACTAATACCAATGCTCTTCAAACTATTTCAAGAAATAGAAAAAGAAGGAGCTCTTCCAGACTCTTTCTATGAGGCCAATATCACATTAATTCCAAGGCCAGGCAAAGACACATCCAAAAAAGAAAACTTCAGGCCCATATCTTTAATGAACATAGATGCAAAAATCCTCAACAAAATCCTGGCAAATCGGATACAAAAACATATCAAAAAGATAGTGCACCACGATCAAGTGGGGTTTATCCCAGGGATGCAAGGCTGGTTCAACATTCGCAAATCAATAAACATAATACACCACGTCAATAGACTTAAAGACAAAAATCATATGATCATCTCAATTGACACAGAAAAAGCATTTGACAAAATACAACCCCCTTTATGGTCAAAACACTGGAAAAACTAGGAATATCAGGAACATATCTTAACATTATAAAAGCTATTTATGCAAGGCCCTGAGCTAACATTATCTTAAATGGAGAAAAATTGAAAGCATTCCCTCTAAAAACTGGAACAAGACAGGGATGCCCCCTTTCACCACTGCTATTTAACATGGTACTGGAAACTCTGGCCAGAGCAATTAGACAGACGAAAGAAATTAAAGGGATCCAGATAGGAAAAGAAGAGCTCAAATTAGCACTATTTGCTGATGACATGATAATCTAACTAGAAGACCCGAAAAACTCTACCAGAAAACTTTTACAACTAGTAAACGAATTTGGCAAAGTTGCAGGATACAAAATCAATACACATAAGTCAAAGGCATTTGTGTACATCAGCGACAAAGACTCTGAAAGGGAAATGATGAAAAATACCCCATTTACAATAGCATCAAAAAAATAATAAAATACCTGGGAATCAACCTAACAAAAGAGTTGAACGACCTCTATAACGAAAATTATAGAACACTAAAGAAAGAAATTATAGATGAACTCAGAAGATGGAAAGACCTACCTTGCTCTTGGATAGGTAGAATTAATATTGTCAAAATGTCCATACTACCAAAAGCATTATACAGATTTAATGCAATTCCAATCAAAATCCCAATGTCATTCTTCAAAGAAATAGAAATAGCAGTCATGAAATTCATCTGGAAAAATAAGAGACCCAGAATAGCCAAAGCAATCCTGAGCAAGAAAAGTGAAGCAGGGGCATCACCATACCGAACTTTAAAATATACTATAGAGCAATAGTAACAAAAACAGCATGGTATTGGCACCAAAACAGACTGGTGGACCAATGGTACAGAATTGAGGATACAGAGACTAATACATATAATTACAGCTATCTTATATTAGACAAAGGCGCCAAAAATGTACAGTGGAGAAAGGATAGCCTCTTCAAAAAATGGTGCTGGGAAAACTGGAAATCCATATGCAACAAAATGAAATTAAACCTTTATCTCTCACCATGCACAAAACTCAATTCAAAGTGGATCAAGGACTTAGGAATTAGACCAGAGACAATACGCCTAATAGAAGAAAAAGTAAGCTCCAATTTCCAACATGTTGGATTAGGCCCCAAGTTCCTTAATAAGAATCCTGTAGCGCAAGAATTACTACCAAGAATTAATGAATGGAATAGATTTAAACTAAAAAGCTTCTTTTCAGCAAAAGAAACAATCAGTGAGGCGAATAGAGAGCCAACTAATTGGGAACAAATATTTAATACATGCACATCAGATAGAGCACTACTCTCTAGAATATATAAAAAACTCAAAAAACTTTACACTAAAAAAACAAATAACCCAATCAATAAATGGGCTAAGGAATTGAGAAGACACCTCTCAGAAGAAGATACACGATTAATCAACAAATACATGAAAAAATGTTCAACATCGCTGGCAATTAGAGAAATGCAAATCAAAACTACCCTAAGATTTCACTTCACTCCAGTCAGAATGGCAGCCATCAAGAACACAAGCAACAATAAATGTTGGAGAGGATGTGGGGAAAAAGGCACACTCATACATTGCTGGTGGGACTGCAAAATGGTGCAACCGTTATGGAAAGCAGTATAGAGATTTCTTGGAAAACTGGGAATGGAACCATCCTATGACCCAGCCATCCCACTCCTGGGTCTATTCCCAAAGGACTTAAAAACAGCATATTACAGTGACACAGCTATCTCAATGTTTGTAGCTGCGCAATTCACAATAGCTAGGTTGTGGAACCAACCTAGATGTCCCTCAGTAAATGAGTGGATTAAGAAAATGTGGTATATACACGCAATGGAATTTTACTCAGTAATAAAAGAAAATAAATTAATGGCATTTGCAGGTAAATGGATGAAGTTGGAAGACATAATGCTAAGTGAAGTTAGTCAGTCTCAAAAGTCCAAGTACCAAATGTTCTCTCTTATATAAGGAGGCTATTTCAAAGTATTGTTGGATGGGGGTACATAGGAGGATTAGAGGAACACTAGAATGGTCAAGGGAAGGGAGGGCAAGGGAGGGAGCAAGAGGGGAGAGAGGGGGAGAAAAGAAAAAAAAAAGGTGGTTGAATGAGACGGATATCATTTTCCTTAATGCATGATTGAATAACTGAATTGTACGAATATACTTTGTATACAAACAGTTGTATGTAAAAAGATACTAAATATATGCACTATGAGTTGTACATATTAAAAATTATAAAAATAAAATTTAAAAAATAATACTAAAAAGGGCTAGGGATGTAGCTCAGTGGTGAGTGCCCCTGAGTTCAATCCCCGCTACCAAAAAAAAAAAAAAAAGAAACTCAAAACTATTCCAAGCAGTAAAAATTAAAAAAGAAAACACAATAGATATATCCTGATAGTACCATAGAGTACCTAAGACAAAAATAATTATCTTGAAAGCAAACACAAGGGAAGGAAATGCACTTATTTTCAAAGACTGAAAGTTAGACTACTAACTTCTCAGAAGCAATAATGGAAGGCAAAAATAATGCAGTGATATTTTCAACATACTCAATAAAATAAAAAAATCACTGCTTACCTGGAATTTTATACCCAGACACTGTCTCAGAATGAGGAAAATGTGTTCAGAAGAACAACAACAACCAACCAACCAAATAAATCCAGATCATTTGCCACTGATAGTTTTTTTATGGTTAATCATTTTAAAAAAAATTAATACTGCATAAAAATACATAATAGTGGGCAAATCATATTCCACTAAAAGATTTTAATGAAGAAAATTCTCAAGTGTGTACTTTATCCAGAAGGAAAGTGACCTTAGTTATAAAGTTTGAGATAATATGAGGAATTAAAAGTAAAGTGATAAATAGTTGGAATAAATCTTAAATATATCAACTTATAATAACCTGTGGAGTTTTGATATGCTATATAATTAAATATACAACAAAAATATATAAATTGTGTATATAAAAGGTGCTAATGCTGTCTAAGACTCTGTGCTATTCAAGAGTTGAGTAGAGAAACTGATTTTATTTTGGCCTAAATATGTTGCTTTCATTTCTAGTAAAGAAGGCACAAACTTGCAGAAGGAAAAAAAAAAGAAGGAATTGCAAATATTTACAGCACTCAGCTATAGCATTTTCTGACTGCATTTCACACCTCTGTGGACCACTCCCTATATGCCAGATGTTATCAGAGAAGAAAAGCCAAGCAACTTTAACCAATCTGAATATCAATTATCAGATAGACACTTAGGATTTAACACTTCCTTAGTGTTTCATTTTTAAAATTTTATCCAAGTGTCTCTACCCTCAGAAAAATAAAAAGGAATAATTATGTATCTTACAAGTTTAATACCCTGTTATCCATAACTGGATCATTGGAGGATAAAATGGTAGGATGTTGTTAGAAAAACATAAAACATTAACTATTACCAAAATATTTTTTACTAGTCACTCAGTACCAAAAAAAAAAAAAAAAAAAAAAAAGCTGAAGTTAAAAACTCGTTAACCATTTAAAGCTTTTTTTGTAGAATTAACTTTTCTTTCATGGTTGAATCTACTTCCTGAAATAATGCGACTTCCACAACTATACAAACAGATTTTTTTCCTCTTTGTTAGAAAATAATACTTTATGAATCTCAGCTAAACAGCTTAATCAGATTATAATAATACTTTATGAATCTCAGCTAAACAGCTTAATCAGATTATTTCCTTTTCTTTATGAAAAAAAGAAAACAATTTTCCCCAAAATCCTTTTAGTATTAATTAATGTGACTTATGGCATTGTAGAAACTTAAACCTAAAGTTATTTGTCTAATTGTATGGATCTATGAGTTTTATAGATCAAAGGCAGGGGCCTTGATCCCTGAAGGGACTCTGCTAAAGCCAGCTGAAACATCTCACTTACCAAGCAGTTGCCCTGAAGCCTGGGAACTCTGTCTGTGAGAGAGAATGTCATCATCTTTCTCCTTACATCCATTCCCTTTCCCCAAATGTCTTGGGAGTATTGGTAAATCAGGTTTGTGGTTTTGGCACTAGAAGTTAAGAGAAACAAGCAGAAAGATATTGGGCCTGAAACTCAGAGGCTGCTGGAAGAATCTAGCAGGAGAGGCTAAGCTTATGTAATTAAGAACTTGTTGGAGACAGTCAAAAAAGTCTATGAGTGGGAAGCAATATGGGAAAATAAATCTGTTATGTACAATGTAGAAAGAAAACAAATGGGATAAAATGAAGAAACCGTCATAAACATTGCTAAGTGTCATGAACAAAATATAATTTGCTTTTATTATGAAAAAGTCAGGCTAAAGATTTAAATTAGTTTTTAAAACACTTCTTCTGGATGGAAGGGCTTTAGGGGCATTGCCAATAATATCTGAAAGGATACTCTCTCCATTAGCCATACTTGCTTCCAAGAATGCATATTAGAAACCATACATTCCTGACCTGCTTCAATTATTGCAATTATTGCAACTTAGTGAGGCCCTCAGTAACTTAGTGAGAGACCCAGTCTCAAAATTTTTAAAAATAAAAAGGACAGGGGATGTAGCTAAGTAGTTAAGTGCCCCTCAGTTCAATCTCTGGCACACACAAAAAAAATTGTTGTAGTGAACATGTATTGATTTTATGATTGAACACCTATAATGAAACCAAAGAATAAAATTATTGTATATGCCTTACTTTTAGCTCTGAAAACTCTGGGGATCAAACAAAATAGGAAAGTATGATGGACTATGAACTCCTCTTATTGAGAAGCATATTAGTTCTTCAAGAGGTATTTACTTTCTATGGCAGTAATTAAAAATTTTCATGAGTCTATTATGGTCTCAATGAATAATACACAAATATGGAAGGATAACACATTATTTTCTAGATGTAATAGAAACATTTAAAAATCACCTCATCTTTTATTACCTTGATAAAAGATTAGCAGCATGTGAAATGAAAATGTAATTCATGGGAGACATTTCACAGAATGATATATTTATCCAAGGCTGAGTTAATGTTATAATTTCTTTCATAATGAAATTTATCCAATACATTAAGTTAATTTAGGTATCATATTGCATGTATGTTGGTACACACTTTAAAGTAATACAAAGGAAAACATTCAGTATGATATATACATTTAAAACAATTATTATTGGGTTCTATATGTCTGAGATTATTAACAGGTGAATTAAATTCCTACTCACAGAGTTTATGAAACTTGATAGCATTAAGTATCTATAAGTGGGAGAAATAAGAAAATCCTTCTTCTAATCCGTTTTCCTACATTGGAGGGTATTTTTTCCATATCAAATGATATATCTTTAGTGTTATATTTTATAATTTAAAAAATAAACAACCATAAAACTAAATACAGTAAATTGTGTGGTCTTTTATCCCAGTGAATAAAATCAATTAAATCTTGTTCTACATAAAAATAGAGAAACTCAATAAGGAAAAAAAAAAAAGCCTTCCCAAAATGTACATAGTAAAATAGATAAGATTGTGTAACAAAACATATAAATGTACTATTTCACCTATAAATGTCCTCCATATTCATCAATTTGTCACAAAATGGCATGATTTCCTTCTTTTCAAAGATCAAATAATATTCTATTATATGTAAGTACCACACTTTTCATAATCCATTCACTTGTTGATGGACACTTCAATTGTTTCCCAATCTTAGCCACTGTAAATAGTACTGCAGTGAGCATAGATAGAGTTTAGATATCTCTTTGAGATGCTAATTTAATTCTTTTGGATATATACCCAGAAGCAAGATTACTGTCATATAGCAGTTTTGTTTTTAATTTTCTGAGTAATCTCCACAGTGTTTTCAATAGCTGTTGTGCCATTTAACATTTCCACCAACAGTGTAAAACAGTTTTGATTTCTCCACAACCATGCCAATACTTGTTATCTTGTTTTTTAATGATAGCCATACTAGGTATAAAATCATATCAAATTATAGTCTTAATTGTATTTCTCTGCTAGTTAATGATGTTGAGCATCCTTTTATTTACCTGTTGGTCATTTGTGTAGTTTTAATTAGTTCACTGAGGCTACTATGACAAATAGCATCAGCTGAATTGCTTATACAACAAAAATTGATTTCTCACAGTTTGAGAATCTAGGAAGTCAAGATTAAGGCTCTCACAAATTTCATGTCTGATAAGGGACCACAATCTTCTCATTGTGGCTTCACACAATACAAAGGTTGAGGGAGGTCTCTGGGACAACTTTTATCTAGGCATTATCCCAGGCATAAGGACTCCACCCTCATGACCTAAGCACTTCATAAAGGCCCCACATCCGTAATACCATCAAATTGGGAGTTAGGATTTAACATATGAATTCGGGGAAGGATACAAACATTCAGTCTTTAAAGTCTTCTATCTGTTCAAGTCTGTTGCCTATGTTTAAATCAGGGTTTTGTTTGGTTGGTGGTGTGTTGTTCTGTTTTGGTTTCTTTCTTTTTCTGCTCCTGAGTTCTAAGAATTCCTCATATAGTTTGAAAATTGACTCCTTATCATACATATGTTTTGCAAATGCTTTTTTCCAATTCTGAATGCTTCCTTTTCATTTTATTGTCTATTTTGCTATGCAGAAGTTTTTAGTTTGGCATGTGTAAAGTGAAACAAGCCAGTTGTAGAAGTAAAATATTGCACAATTGCACATATGAAGTATCTAAAATAATCAAATTCATAGAAGCAGAGAGTAAAATAGTGTTAGTCAGGGGCTATATGGTGAAGAAAAAATTAAGTTTGTCATTAAAAGTGTATAAACTATGCTAGGTGAGTAAGTTCTGGAGGTCTGCTGTAGGACATAATGACTAATGACAAAAAATGGTATTATGCACATTAAAATTTGTTCAGACTTGTTTTGTGTCTTAATACATGACCTACCCTGAATACAGTTTATGTGTGCTTGTGGAAATGTGTATTGCATAAACATTTAAAGTAACTTAGAATTAATAAATGGATACATTGAAATTTCAGAATGCAAATCAAAACACAAAAATCAATAGCATTTCTATATACTGACAGCACACTATTTGAAAAACAAATCAAGAAAGCAATCCCATTTACAGTAGCTACACAAAATAAAATGAAGTACTTAGGAATACACTTGACCAAAGAAATGAGAGATCTTGACATTGTAAACCACAAAATATTGATGAGAGATATTGAAAAATACACAAATAAATGGAAAGATATCCCATGTTCATGGAATCAATATTATTAAAAGGCCCATACTATTCAAAGCAACCTAGAGACTCAGTGCTATCTGCATCAAATTCCAATGTCATTTTTCACAGAAATAGGGAGAAATCCTAAAATTCTTATGGAACCACACACACACACACACACACACACACACACACACAATAAAACCTGACTAGTCAAAAAAATCTTAAGCAAAAAAGAACAAAGCTAAAAGTATCAAATTGACTTCAAACTATATTACAAAGCTATTGTAATTGGAACAGCATAGTATTGGCATAAAAACAAACACATCCAACAAAGAAACAGAATAGAGATCCCAGAAATGAACTCATCCACTCATGACCAGTTGATTTTCAACAAAGTTGCCAAAGGAAGAGGGACAGTCTTTTTTAATAAAGAGTCCTGGAAAAATAGAATATCTACATGCAGAAGAATGAAACTAAACCTTATCTCACACATATATAAAAATCAATTCAAAATGGATTAAAGACTTAAATGTAAGACTTGAAATTATGAACAATACTAAAAGGAAATATAAGGGTACTTGATACTGGTCCAGGCAATGATTTTGGGGGGTTGATACAGAAACCTCAGGCAACAAAAGCAAAAATAATTAAATAGATTACATCAGAGTAAAAAAACTTCTATACAATAAAGGAAACAATTAACAAAGTACAGAGTCAAGCTATGGAATAGGAGGAAGTATTTGCCCTGGGTTCAATCCCTAGTATGAAGAAAGAGAAGGAAGGAAGGAAGGAAAAGGAAGGAAGGAAGGAAGGAAGGAAATTAACAGAAGGAAGGAAATTAACGGAAGGAAAGGAAATAAGGAAGAAAGGGATGGAGGAAAGAAGGGAGGGAAAAGTGCTGGAGAGAATGTGGAGAAAAGATAACCCTCACAAACCTTATGGTGGAAATATAAACTGATACAGCCATAATGGAAAACTATATGAAGGTTCTTCAAACAATAAGAAATAGAGCTATAATATGGTCCAACAATCTAATTTGTAGGTATATAATCCTAAGAACTTGAAATCAGATGTTGAAAAGATGTCTGTGCTCCATGTTCACTGCAGCATTATTTATGATGTAACCAAGTTGTAAAATCAGCCTAAGTGTCCATCAGTAGATGAATGGATAAAGAAAATGTGATACACACACACACACACACACACACACACACACACACACACTGGAATACTCTTCAGCCTTAGAAGAGAAGGAATTTCTGTCATTTGCAACAGCATGAATGAACCTGGAGGACATTGTGGTAAGTGAAATAAGTCAGGCATTTTTAAGTGAAATAAGAAAAATACTGCATGTTTTCTTTTATATGTGGAATTTAAAACAACCAAACTTATAGACACAGAGAGTAGAATATTGGCTATCAGAGGATGAGGTACGGCAAATAGGGAGATCTTGGCCTAATGGTACAAAATTGCAGATAGAACAGAGGATTAAATGATAAAAAGTATTTAAAGTAATGAATATGTTAATTAGCTTGGTTCAGTCATTCCACCCTGCATACATCTATCACAACATCATTGTGTACTTCATCATTACATGCAATTATATTTTGTCAAAATAATGAAATAAAATTAATTTTTATAAAACATAAGAGAGAATCAGAATAAACCTTCAAATAACTTCTTGGGATATAGTTGAGGTGAGACAAGTACCAAAAGCAGAAATGGAGGATGTGGAATAAAAATTGGGTGTTTTCTGAGCCTGTTCACCAGCTGTGCTGATTCACCCTCCTTTCACTGCCTCCCACCCCGGTGCAGAGGTTTCATCTGTACTGTTGCCAAATTGAAAGGTAGGGTTTAGGGAGCAGAGATATTCTCACATTTATTCCTAATCATGCATAAATAAATAAACATTTACATAAATTCATAAATATATAAGCCCATAACTACATAAGTAAATTAAAAGTTGTACTTTTTAAAAAATATATATATAAGACCTCAAGAGAACTGTGAATATTTTGTAGATATTGGAAGAAAAGGGCAGTGAGGAGGAAACATTTCTGTGATTGTAGCAGATGTTGGGGAGCCAAAGTGGGACCTAGGGGAAAGGTGAACATCGTGCTCTGTGACAAACAGCATGGTTCATGGAACATAACACACATGAGTCTTTAAAAGAATAAGAAGATATGGAGAATTAACCAAAATGGAGCTCTGGGCTAGAGTTACCAAAGTCTAGTCAGAGGTAGAAGCTAAGTTTCAGCAGCAACATTGAATAGACACCAAATAATGGGAAAGTATTGGGGCAAAGTAACAAACTCCCACAGGATGTTCTAGGACAGCTCTTGACAAGGGTCCCGAACTGAGCACCTGGCTGATGCCAGCCTCTTCTCACTGGGGACTCCAGAGTCTGGTATAGGGAAATGAGGAAATGAGAGGTGGATCTCCAGAGGATCTGAAACAGGTGATTCTATGAGATACCAAGAGTCAGTCCAGATCTTCTGTGAGTGATCACTGAATTATGACAGCTGGGTGTCATATATGAGACATGATTCTGGGACTGGTTAACCCTCTTAGTCACTAGTCAGTTCATCCTTCCATTTTCAGGGGTGGGGGGTTGAAATTACCTTTTTCTATATAGAAGTTGTTGGAGTCACACAGGAAGTCATATTAAGCAATCATTTGGTGAAAAGACAGTTTTGTGAATGGAAGATGCTGTCCTTCTTCCATATATTTATATATCTAAATTCACATAGTAAGAAAAATATTCTTGATATCTATCTCTCATGTCTTTTACTGCAGTGTCTTGACCACACTCACCATTCAGTGACTTTAACTGAGCGTCTAGCACATGTATGTGTACATACTCATGCAATCTAGTTGGGATGCTCAACTCACAAGAAGCTTATTGAGTGTTGTCTATGTGCAAAGGTTTTTTCTAATTCTGGGAATGCAAAGATAAATACAATTTAGGTCTTACTTCCAAAGAAACAAAGTTCTATGGTGAATATAGATATAAAAGAATACATAATAATGTGACAGATCTACAATCAAAAGATCTATAAAAAACACAAATTGTTTTCATTAACTTTCAAGACAAAACAAAATGGTTAAAATTAATTACACATCTAAATTTACAGTAAGTAAGAACTATTTATATAGGTATAAATTCCAGGGGAAGTGAGATTCAGAATTTTGGGGGGGGTATGTTTCAGATTGATTAGAGACTAGCTGGAGAACAGAAACAAGAATAAAAAATGTGTATGAGGTGGAAGGTGAGGAGGTAGTGACTAGTGAGGAATCTGTTTGGAATTAAAATTCCTCCTTAAAAAATGCTAGGAGCTCTGAATGGATTGGAATAGTAGCAGAAAAAAAATATTTTCACAATTCAAAGTTATGAAGTCATGAAAGTTATGAAAGATTAGACACAGAGATCAATGTGGTGACCGTAGGAATGTGTGAGGGTATGCTCCTTTGGACTCCCAAATGTGCTTTAGAAACTGGAATTTGACAGATGAAGGGGGAATAGGAGGTCTTTTAGAAGGAATGCACTTTCTTCCCTTTGGGAAGTAGCACCCAAAGGGATCAACCCTTCTATCAATCTCTATGCTGTTTCTTTCCTTCTGGGTGAGATATGTTGGCCAAAAAAAAGAGGAAGATATTTACTGGGAATCCCCATTGCTTCTCAGATGATTTTTTTTTTCTATAACCAATGGGAATGGAGAGAGAGGCAGCATCACTTATCTCTAGCAGATACATCTGACCAACCGGACTTTTGTAAAGATTTGGAGAGAAGTTAGGATAGAACAGAGTGACTAAGTTAAATGCTTATTTTTAAAAAATGGCTAGAAACTTTCTTAGTGAAATAAATTAGGAGGTTCATGAGAAAAGAGCATTTGCAGAGTAATGAAAAATGTGAGGCGAGGGTTGGAGGAGCTGGGCATTTAGAGTGGTAGAGACCTGATACCTGGTTTTCACACCTGTGTGGAAGCCCTGGGTAATATTAAAGGAAGAAATAAAAATCTGTGAGGCTGGTATCTCCCTGTTATTCCTCTTGCAGTACAATGGGGACTCTGAAAGAGATCTGTTATCCCAACTCTGACTACTATGGGTTTTTGCAAAGACAAATGAAGGGAACATCAAATAATGAATTTCCTCTTATTTTCTACCAGATACTGAGTTGTATACTCCCAAATACTTTATCTCATTTAATTCCCTTCATAGCCCTGTAGTGGTGTAGATATCACACATTTCAGTCATTTGCTGCATCCCCAGAAGACTGGAAAACACTGCTCACTCAGTAATACTGAGTATTGAGTAGTACTCAATAAATATTGATTATGAGGTTATGTTCAGAAAATGAAATATTTTGTATTTTAACACTATATATTAAAACAGAGCACACAGGTATAAGACCATATAAAGTATAAATGTACAGCTCGGCTATTATAACACCAACATCTACAGAACCACTAGCCAGGTCTAGAACACAGCAAGGCAGAAACCCTAACATGTTCCTCCTATCTATGCTTCTGTCCCTTCCCACCAAGATAACCTAGTGTCCAGACCTTCATAGCAATCACTTCCCTGTTTCTCAGAACACCTTCACTGCCTAATCTTTACTCTAACCCTGCTTAGCAATGTTATATACGTTGAATCATATAGGATGTTCTCTTTTGTGATCTAATTGTCTTATTTGGGCAGCCAGGAAAGAAATGGGTGTGTCAATCAATGCTGCTGAAATAAGTTTGGATATCTCATATCATACACAGAATTTAATAGAATTGTATATCTATACATAAAAATCAATACAATAAAACTTCTAGAAGACAATATTAGAGAATATATTCATGACCTTGAAATAGGGATTTTTAAAAAACAGAATCCAAAATTCACTAACCATAAAGAAAAAAATTAACTAGCACAATAGAACATATTTAAACAGGGACAGTAAAACATTATTGTACATGCCAGTGAGTGTCATGGAATATATGACAAAGCTCCTGATGAGGACCACAGATGAGCCTATCACACTGATGCCAGGAGCATCTCCCTAATTGGGCTCTGATATTTTGGGCTAGGAAAAACAGAAATAAAAATGTCAAATTAGTGCACTCTCAAATTCTTTGAAAGTCACAGAAGGAAAAAGGGCAGACAAATTTGGGAAACAGCAGCACACACATTGATGAATATGTATAGACATATTGAAGTTGAAGGAGAAGAGGGAGTGAGGACTAAACTGAGTTTGCAAGGTGGTGCTGTTGACATGAAACTGGGAATGAAATAAGGTAGCTTGTTGTAGCGCTGAAAGTATAAATACTGTTTTTGTAAGTTCATCAGCCTTTTGATTACCTTCATGGAGGGGACCAGGCAAATTAGTATGTGCTCTAATATGGCCTACGAATAGAGGTTCTTTTCTTGCCCACAAAAGTTTTTGTATTTGATAAAACAATTTAAAGGCTGGAGTATGAGGTGCTATTGGTCCTGCTAACTCTAATTTTGGGACGGCTTGTACAATATAGTGGCTATCTGAAAAAATGTTTACGGGCTGGTCCCTAAAATTTTCCAGAGCTCTTACCACAGCTTCCAGTTCCACTAGTTGAGCTGATTTGTGTGCAGTTATGTAAGTCATATTTTCTTTTTTAGTGGTAGTAGGCGAGGGAGTGGATGGGTAGTAGGGATTGTGTCGGGGAAGCATCTGAGTGGATGCTTGAGGATACTCCTTCTGCAATGCCCCGTACATTTGTGGGCCCCGGGGTACTGGGCCCCGTGCCCCGTTTTTTGAATTCCTGAACAAAGGATTTCCATGGATGTCAAATTTTGAATAGCATTTATTGGCCCAATGATTTCCCTTTTTACACCTGGGGCAGCGGCCTGGGGCACGGTATGAGCTTGATCTTATTTCTCTTTTGGGATTTTGCCTAGAATTGCCTGATTGATTATGATAATTTTGCCTGGAATATCCTGATTGGTTATAATGTCTACGTTTAGCCTTTGTGAAATTTCGAGAGGAAGCACCTCTCATTGAGGCTGCAATCACATTTCCTGTGACAAAGGTGTCATTTTATATCTTTACATAGTTGTATATATACGGAAAGATCCTTTTTAGTTCTCCATGGCCTGATGGCTGCTTGGCACCATTTATTTGCATTTTCATAAGCTAATTGAACAACTAATGGCATAGCTTGGTCAACATCTGCAAACACACTACCTGCAGTTCTCAAAAGTCGATCAGCAAAGTCGGCATACGGATCATTAGGTCCTTGAATCACTTTTGACAAGCTACCTTGTAGATCCCCAGGTCCTTGTACAGTTTTCCATGCCTCTAAGGCAGCTGCATTTATCTGAGCATATATATCTGGGTCATAATCTGTTTGAGCCTGTAAGTCTGCGAATTGCCCTTCTCCTGTGAGCATGTCTATATTATAGTTTTCAAACCCTGCAGCCGCGTTTTTTTTTAGCCGTTTCTATACAAAGTTCTTGGAATTGCGATCGCCAAACCAAGAATTGCCCCCCGCTTAATGTTGCTTTACATAGACTTTTCCAGTCTGAGGGGGTTAAGCTAAAGGTGTTAAGGGACTCCAGCATACTCAACGTGAAAGGAGCTTGGGGCCCATAAGTCATTACTGCCTCTTTGAGATTTTTTATTGTTTTGTAGCAGTTGCAGTTCCATCTTTTGGTCACTAATCTGTTCCTTTTTGTGTTTTAAGGCAGGTTTTATGCCTTTACCACCTTAGAATAAATTGCTATCAACTTATAATAAGTTGGGCTTCACAAAGTGACAGATATCCATCACCTTCTTTAGGAAGCAAGTACAAAGAGGGGAGGGAGAGCAGCATGACAGAAGTTATTTCTCTAATCACCACTTTCAAAGTCAATAAATAAAAATTAAACTTCTTCAATTTTAGGCTCCTCCTGAAGCAATACTTTCAATTAAACAGTAAATCTTCGCTGATCATCTGTGAATGCCAAGCATTATACCAATAGTTTTGAGGACTATAGAAAAATGAGGTATAACAGATGAAATTCACAAAGCAAATGCTTACCAAACACCAACTGTGTTCTAAAGAGCATGCCAGAGGTAGAAAATACAGGATGAAGACCTCGTAAGATCAACACCCACCAGGAACTAAAGAAATACACACAGAGCACAAACACTGTATGTCAGAGATTTTATATTCTTTGTGTGATAATTTCTCCTCAGTTCCTAGAAAAATGGCTGCTTAATAAAAGATAACTGTCAATCGTTATTGGATTAATAAAAAATACACTGAATAAATATACAGACATTTATAAATTGCAACGAGAGGGATATAACTCAATGGTAGAGTGCTTGCTTAGTATGCACCAGGCCCTGGGTTCAATCACCAGCACCATACACACACAAATTACAATGAAAATACAAATGCCATCATTTAAAAGTAACAAAATTTAAGAAAATTAGAGAAAGAATATATTCATGTAGATTGAAATTTTTGGAGAAAACTTGAAAATGTTGGTCATTTGAGGAAGTGAGACTTGAAGCAGAGCAGAGGAAGACATTATTCAAAGGCAGTTCCAAGGCAGAGCAGAGGAAAAGAAACAAGCATGTACCACATGAGCAGGAGCAGTTCTTGAAAGGCATTATGAGGGTGGCATAATCTAAGATGCCCAGATTGACAGGTGTGAACACACAGACTGCAGAATGGTGTGGGACAAGGGAAGAAGTGCAGGGAGGGCCTGCTGTATTAAAGGTTGAGAATCTGGCAGAGATTACTTCTGTAGGAAAGTTGTAAAATGAAATTTTCAAACATAAAACAGCAAAATCAACTCTTGGCAACATAGTGTTGCTATGATTTGAGTATCACCCAATTGTCCGAGGTGATTGGAGGCTTGATCTTCAGGGTGGTGGTGTTGAAAGGTGTTATAGAACCCTCAAGAGGTGGGGCCTAGTAAAAGATCTTTAGGTATTGGTGACTTGAGGTAGCTTTTGTGACTTTTGTTAGTAGTTTTCATATGGCCCCTTTGTGAGAAGTTATTATAAAAGAAACAAGCCTGGCCCACCATCACCTCTTCTCTCTTTCTGATTCCTGGCTTGAAAAGTGACCATTAGCCTTGACATGTGTTTCCCATCATGGCCATCCACCACCTGCTAACTGCTATTGGGACTTGACCATAACTAAGGCAATACCTGGGTCATGCCCTTGAGTCTCCAAAAATGTGAGCTAAATACACCTCCTTTTACCCTGAGTAGACTGTGTGAAGCATTTCATTACAATAATGAAAAGCTGACCAGTACCAGGACAGGTGTCACATAGGTATAGAAAGAGCACCAAGACTGGAGGTGGGGGTGATGGTGACTTACTGGTAAGTCTGGTAGTACTGAAAGTCTTGTACCCTTCCAAATTCGTGCAAAGTACCACTATTGGATGAGTTGGTTTAATCCTTAAACCTCAGCGTATTTCTTTATCCTGGGTCCTGTTCTTTGCTTCAGACTGAAGCAGGTCAATTTTCTGGACAAAGGCACTTCATGAACATCTCTGTGATTTGTCCATTCCCTTCATATTCAATCAACAGGTGTAGTCATCAAATTGTCTCCAGCAAAGAACAGTGTTATAATAACACCAGCATGTCTGGTTTCAAGCTTGTGAGAATGTGGAGTAGGGGTGGGTGATGAGTTATGCAGTGAGAGGAAAAGCTAATATCTGGAGTTTGTGGGAAGGACAGGATATGGCTATATGAGTGCCAAAACTCCTCTTCATTTTCAAGCATTATGTGGATGGGTGTGGAGCACTAGAATCAGTTTATTTGTTCCTTTTCAGGCATAGCTGGAAAACCCCGATCCAGAATTAAATGAAAGGGAAAATTGTTATAATGCTAGTATCACACTACTGGTAAAAGATTAAATTCTTGGTGGTGAGAAGATTGGAAGAGAGATTGATTGAGGATCATCTCCCACCTGCTGGCTAGCAGAAGGAAGTGCAGGGACAATGCTGAAAAAGTGATATCAATAGTTGCAGGTCCTGGTTAGACATTTTCCAATTATCTCCTTTAACCTTTATAACAACTCTTCAAATGGCATTCTATACTATTTTGGGAAGTGATAATAAGAAGGTGAAAATCGTATCCTGGGGTCAAAACGAAAAACATATTTTTTCTCTTTGGAGAATATAAACTTATTTTCAATTGTATTAGTACTACAATTACACAAAGCATTCTTCAAGGTACTCAAGGTAGTACAAGTATGAATGGAATCTGCAGATCTCCTTTGCTAGGAGCTCAGAGCCAATATAAACTAACTATAATACAATGCAGCAAGTACTGTAATAAAAGTGTTTTAAAAGAAATATAAAAGCACAAATGGGTGGAGAAATCAGTTTCCAAAGGTTGACAAAATTGTTTAAATGTTTTACAATCCGATAAGAACATTAAAAATTAAAATTTGAGGTCTCTGCATATGTGAGAGATAGTAACAATCATCAAAAGGGAAAATGTTTCAGGTTGATTAAGGGAACAGAAGGAGCAAATAAGAGGTAATTTAATTATATCACAAGAGCAACAAAGGATGAAAGATGTACTCGGGAGAGGAGCCCTGTCTTCTTTAAGGAACAGAAGGGAACATACAGACTAGAACCACCCACAAAGGCAAATGAGTTGTCTATCTGCAGATAAGATGGAAAATCAATGAGGATTTCATTTTGGTAATCCCAGTGTAGCCATAAGGCTAGGAGTTAACACTAGAATGGAGGGTTTGGATTTACTGATCACTAATATTCTCATAATTCTACCAGAAATTATCTCTTGAGGAAGAGGGAAAGATTGATCCTTTTAGAAGAAATGTGCATTTCTTTTTTCAGAGGCAGCACGCATGGGCTCAATCCTCAAACCCAGAATGTGCCTCATGGGTCTCATTTCAGGCTAATTCCTATTTGGGAAGGCATTCCAGCATTTTGCATTGAGGTGTTTTGAGAAATAAAAGCTTTCTTGGAAATTTCCATTTCTTTTTTTTTTTTTAATATTTATTTATTTACTTTAGTTGTACACAATGCAATGCATTTATGTTTACGTGGTGCTGAGGATTGAACCCGGGCCGCACACCTGTGAGGCGAGTGCTCTGCTGCTGAGCCACAACCCAGCCCAGGTACTACTGTCTTTTGAGGTGAGTGGCCATCAAGCTCTTCCTTGAAGCTAAGATAAGGCTTGCCTTTAGAAGGTAGAGCCAGGACTTTCAAAAGAGGCACATTGTGAACAGAATCTAGTCCATTTCTTCATCAACCTTTCTGTTCAGCCAATAGGGGAAGAGAGTGGCGCAGCATCACTTGTCTCCAGCAGATGTATTTGCCACGATGGTCTGATCCCAGTCCAGGACTTGAGGGAAGAGTGTATAAGGGGCAGGACAGCTTGCTGACAACTTAGCTTTATGGAAAGAAATAAGATATGCCAGGCAGACAGCCAAGAAGTCACATTTTGTGGTTGCAAAGGTGAGTGGAGAATAAGGATACGAGTATTTGGTGTTAGCCGGGGGATATTTTTCATGCTTCTGTGGGAAGTCCCTGGTCAGCTTTAAAAGAGAAGGAAATGACTTTGATGATATAATTCTGATGTTGGATTCTCCCTGCTAGTGATGCATTAGTACCTGTGATGCACAAGACGGAAACAAAAAATCCATAATCACACTTGCTGATTGTCACAGGACAATTTGAGGGAAAGCTACTGATTATTTTGCTCTGGCAAAGCAGCACTTCCAGGAGCAATTAATTGTGATAATAGTCTTTCATTTTTATCACCTGCTGGGTCTGCAGCACCTATGATAGTTATCAGCACTCAATAAATATTTGTCAAACTAATTAATAAGTGTGTAGTACACTAAGAATTAAGAACCTTAATAAATCCAAGAGATTTTTAGAATTCAAACCCAGTTCCGCCTAAGTGCTGAGACCAGGAATTTCAAATGTTTATGAGAGTATCTGAATAAAAGTTTAGTGGACTTTCATTCTATGAATTCGAAACACCTCAATGCAATATTTCCTCATCTAATACCCCTCCAAGAAAAAAAAATCTGATCAGAGTTACACTGGAGCTTAACTAGTGAAATAGAGTTATATAATGGAATTCAAAGAACCCTGTGTTTATGGTCATGAGATCAGAAGTTTGACCTAATCCATACATTGGTCAAGTATTTACTCTTTTGATCTTCTATTTCTTCATCATCAAAATGGAGGTGTTGAAGACTCCTATGTTAGTACTTGGCTGTTTCCTGGAACATGATAAATATCAATCATCATTAATTTTTATTTTACTAAAATGGACTACATGCCCATCAACAGACTAATGGATAAAGAAAAAATGGTAGATATATACATACACACACACACACACACACACACATACATATATACATGTGTGTATATGTATATATCTACAGCTTTTTCATATATATATATACATATATATGTGTGTATATATATATACATACACAAAATAAATAAATAAATGGAGTTTAGCTTAGCCATAATGATGAATACACACACACACACACACACACACACACACACACACACACACACAATGGAGTTTAACTCAGCCATCATGATGAATGAAATAATGGTATTTGCTGGAAAATGGATGGAAATGGAGAACATCAGGCTAAGTGAAATAAATCAGACCCAGAAGGTCAAAAGTCAAATGTTTTTTAGCAAGATAAGGAGAAAGTGGGAGGGGAGAGGGCGATCCCATGAAAATAGAAAAGAGATCAGTGAGAGATTGAGGGGGAGTAAAGAGAGACAGAAATGGAACTGTGGAATGAATCTGACCAAACTCTCCTATATTCATATATAAATATGCACAGTGAATTTCACCATTGTGTATATCCACAAGGCACTAATTTAAAAAAAAAAACTATAAATAGAAGAAATTTCAGGAGAGGAAAAAGGCACAGAGGGAGGAGGGGGAGGGAAGGGAAAGCACAAAAACCGGTGACTGAATTGGAGAAATTTATATTTCATGTTTGTATAATTTTGTCAAAATGAACCTTAATATTATATATAACTATAGTGCACTAATTAAAAAAAACACAGAAATGAAATAGAATGGTTTGAAAAATAATTTCACCAAAAATATAAATAAAAACATTTAAGTAACCCAAAGAAAAATAATTTCTCAATATGACTAAACAATATTAACTTAAAAAAATAATCCAGTAGTGGATTATTTTCCAAGTATCTATTAGAAGCAAGGCAAAGCCATTATTTGTTGAAGTTATTTTGGCATAACTATGTCACTGGAATTCAGGAGCTTGCCAATACACTGTTAGTGCTCTTAATTACTTAATATAGAATTATGGAATGGAAACCTTGGTATCCTGGAGCCTACTCTTTGGGTAGAAAGTACAAGTTCTACAAATTAGACTGTAATTCCTGCAGTTTAGTTTTCATCACTGTGTATTCACTAACTTTTCCCACCATGCCCAGATAAATGACCATGTACATGGCATTATTGGTCAGCCCTCTGAAAGCACCATGCAAATACTTTACTAAAAGCCTGGCATGGTGCCTGTGCCCCTAATTCAGGTGGACAACTTTGTAATATCCTAGACTTGCCAGTTCCCAGGTAAGGGTAGAAAAGTAGAAATCCTTGTTTTATATATATGAATCAGGAGTTGGGAAAGTAGGTCATTCATTATATAGACAGGAACATCCCTAAGTAGGATTTATTGATGTTTTCCATAGATCTCCCTAGAATATAATAATATCTGTCAAGGGAGGAAAAAGAGAGACCAAATGATCTTTCATCTTCAGCACTGTAAAGAAAACATTAGTAGCCAAGTGATAAAGTTCTATTTCATAACTTAAGTCTTGGCCTAGGATATAATCTTCATATGCATTCCATGTAATCAGGAATTAGCGATTCTTCTTGGATGATTTATTATGTAAAGTAGTTGTCAATAACCTGCTATCTCTCTGTGAGACTCCTGGATATTAGAGTTTTGTGTCTTATAAAATCCAAGGCCAGAAAAAGTACAGTGAGTCACATTTCTTTTTTTTAATGAAAACAATCACACTACTTTTCTTTCAAGACAAAGAAAAAGATTGGAAGTCTTCATTATGAAATAATCACTGAGGCCACTTTAATGCATATTTCAGTCTCTTTTTCTAAAATATACATCTCTGGATTTTTTATAAAATATTGCACAGGTTACTTAATACTGTATTTTAAATAATCTCCCATGTCCTTATTATGCTTCTATAAACATTTATTTTTAATAAATAATTAACCCTCCATCTCTGTGGGATACAACCAACCATTGATCAGAAATATTCAGAAAATTTGCACCTGTCCCGAACATGTATAATTTTCTCCCTCATTATTTTTCCTAAATAGCATAGTATAACACCTATATACATAATATTTACACTGTATTAGGTATTATATGTAACCTAAAGATGATTTAAAGTATACAGGAGGGTATGTGTAGCTTATATAAATATACTATGCCATTTTACATAAGAGATTTGAGCAATGGATTTTGGTATATATAGAGGGGCTTGGAACCAATTCCCTAGGGACAGCTGTATTCAGAAAGCATGTGTCATTATTTTTATTTTATAATGTATTGTTATATTGGGGAACTTTTACATAATTTAAACTTGTTATTTTGAATGCTTAGAAATGTACATGCAATTGTAGCAAATGATACAATGAGATCTTATATGCCCTGCACCTAACATCCCCAAATGGAAACATATGAATACACTGAACTGTAAAATCACAACCAGGATATTAATATTGCCACAGTCAAGATACAGACCATTACTGTATACACAAGGATTATGTTGCCCTTTTATAGCCATAGTTACTTCTCTCCCATTCGCCACACTTACTCCCACTTGCCTAAACCTGTGGAAACCACTGTTCTTTATTTCTGTAATGTTTGTATTCGTGACTATTATATGAGGAAGTAGACTTTTGACATGAAAGTGTGAGGAACACCGCTGACCACCTCTGGGCATTATCCTGAAGGCAAACAGCAAATGGTGAAGCCTCTATTCAAGAATATTTACAAAAACCTAGTAAGAAAATCAGGGTCTGAGGTATTGAAGCCAAGACTACTCACTCCCTCTCAGCTCAGCAAAACAGACTCTGCTCCAGACTGCTGCAGCCATAAGCACAGCGCTCCCTCTTCCCCTGGCTTTGAGCTACGGGGCCTTATTCTTAGGAAGAGCAGGCCTTTGGTTTCTCATTGTGCCCCAGCTACCTGCCAGCCCTTTGCTGAGGCTAAGTTTTAGACAAGTGCACTTGGGAAGTAGGAGTGTCCCTCTTCTGCCCAACCCCCACTTGTAGAATGAAGGTCTATCTTGGGTGTGGCATGCTAAGGATTCTGGGGTCCTGAAACCTTTTTCTCAGCTTCTGAGGTGGTGGCTCCACCCTATCATAGGCAAGCTGAGTGAACTACAGGCTGGTGGACACCCTCTTCACCAAATACTCAGCTACTAGAGTGAGGCTGTCACTCAGAGAAGCTTGCCATTGTCCCTATGTCCTGTCCTAGAACCCTGACTTAGAGATTTTGCTTAGTAAGGAAAAGCAACCTCTGAAATAGATACCCTCTGATATATTCCCAAAGGAAATTACTTTATTTGTAATAGAGCTTGGAGAAGTCTGAACCTGAAGGTACTCCCAAGAGCAAGAGAGGTTGAGCTGAAAGCCAGCTGGAAGGAGATTGAGGCATCTTATGAGGATACAGCCTAGACTGTAGGTTGGCTAGTTATAGGAGATTACTAGGGAACAAGACAGGTGGGAGGATCCCTCCTGGACTCAGGACAATTAACAAAATATCTCAGAAAAATTAGTTCATAAGGCTGAGGTTGTGGCTCAGCGGTAGAGTGCTCACCTAGCATGTGCGTGGCCCTGGGTTCAATCCTCAGCACCACATAAAAATAAATAAATAAAATAAAGGTATTGTGTCCAATTGCAACTAAAAAATAAATATTTTTAAAAAAGAAAAATTAGCTCATAGGAGTCACAATATTAATGTATTAATTTATGGAAGAATTTCTGCTCCAGGGAATTGTTGAAAACAATGGCAAATAGTGAAGTTTAAGAGCTAGACATGGTAAGTGAAGAGTGGAAGAGAGTCCTACCAGTACCACTACCATTCCAGGGTCACTGTGGACATTGTCAAAGCCAGGCCTCTCCCGTGAAGAGCAACATCGGAGCTTCAGCAATGTGGGGTGAGAGGAAGAAAGTAAACTTCAATGAAATAATCCAGCCATAAAAATACACTCTACTGTCAGGTATATCTAAAAAGAACAAATAAATTTAAAAAAAAGAAAAAAGAAACAACCCAGCCAATCCTTACACAAATAAACAAACAAATAACAAGCAAGGAAGGGAGGCATAATACCCAGAGTGCTACATTTCCTAAAATGTTCAGTTTTCAACAAAAATGATGAGGCATACAAAGAAACAGGGAAGTATGAGCAATACCCCCCAAAACAAGAGCAGTAGCAACAGAAACTGCCGATGAGAACAACCAGACGTTGGATTTAATAAGAAAATACTTCAAAATGTTCATTATAAATATGCTTACAGGCCTTTTTCACCAAGATGTCACCAAAAGCTCCTGCCCCTTCCAAAGCTGAAGCCAAAGCAAAAGCTTTGAAAACCAAGAAGGTAGTGTTAAAGGATGCCCACATCCATAAAAAGAAGATCTGCATATCACCTACCTTCTGGTGACCCAAGACATTGCGGTTCTGGAGGCAGCCCAAATATCCTCAGAAGAGCGCCCCCAAGAGAAACAATCTTGACCATGTGCCATCATCAAGTTCCCCCTGACTACTGAGTCAGCCATGAAGAAGATTGAAGACGGCAACACACTTCTGTTCATTGTGGATGTCAAGGCCAATGAACACCAGCCCAAACAAGCTGTAAAGAAGCTCTATGACATTGATGTAGCCAAGGCTAACACCCTGATCAAGCCTGATGGAGAGAAAAAGGCATACATTTGACTGTTTCCTGATTATGATGCTTTGGACGTTGCCAACAAAATTGAGATCATCCAATCAGAGTCCAACTATCTGATTCTAAATTTACCTTTTTTTCCAACATCAAAAAATGCTCACAGACCTAAAGGAGAGATTGACTAAAGTAAAGGAAGGCCTGAGCATAATATTGCATCAAAAAGAAAATATCAATAAAGATATGGAAGGTATAAAACAGAGCCAAATGAAAATTCTGGAGTTGAAAGGTCCAATTGTCAAAATAAAAATTCACTGTGGAGATTCAACAGTAGGTTTGAAAGGGCAGAAAAAATGAATTATTGAACTCAAAAAGAGATCATGCAAGTCAAAAATAGAAAAAAGGATGAAGAAAAATGAATAGAGCCTCAGAAAATTGTGGAACAATAATATTAAATGCACTCATATGTGTAATAGGAATGAATGCATGAAGTAGAGGAGATGGAGAAAGCAAAAATTATTCTAAGAAATAACAAAGAAAACCTTCTTAAAGTTATTGAAAAAACATCCTACAAACTATGAAAGTTAGCAATACCAAAATGAAATCATTTTCACTAACCCTAATGAAAAGGAACTGGGAAGCCATGAGGGGCACTCATGCACTGGGTTTACACAAAAAATAATCAGAAAGGTTTTGCCAAACTACAGCTTAATGTAGGAGTCACACAAAGTCAGCTATCCACTCATTTTCACAAAAGCATTCACCTGACAACTGTCTTCATTAATAAACTTACATTAATTCCTACAATAAGCCCCTGTCACCAACATTCTGTTTGTTTCAAAACAATTTATGTGTACTTCTCTCTTTTGTATTTGAAAGCTTCCCCTTGCCCCTTTGGTTATGCCTATAGCTCACTATAGCAGGTATATCCCAGAGAGCAATCACTTGCCATTCCCATATAGAGCTTGTTTTGCATAATTGGTCTCTATGTTGCTATTTAAAATTGACACAATCCAGGAAGCTCAAGGAACTCCAAGTAGAATAAATTCATAGAGACACACAGGCATGTGGTAGTGAAAATACTGAAAGTCACTGATAGGGAGAAAATCTTAGAAGCAGAGAAGGAAAAAAACAACAACAACAACAACAAAACATGACTCATGGCTTACAAGAAAATTCCTGTAATATCAACAGCTGATTTATTGGCAGAAACAAAGAAGGCCATAAGTCAGTTGAATACATCATCAAAGTGCTCAAAGAAAATAACTGTCAACAAAGAATGCTATATTCACAAAGCTAGTGTTCAAGAATGAAAGCAAAATAAAGACTTTCCCAGAGAATTTGTCACTAGACCTACAAAATATTCCTTTTCTTACACGAAAGTGCCCCAGGTAAAAGCAAGAAACTTGAGACAATAATCCAAATTTTCAGAGTTCTATAAAAGTACTTATGTAATTATAAAAGACACTATGAATATACATTTTCCCTGATTATTCCCTTAACTGATTTTAAAATAACATAAATATAATGTATTAGGAGACCTATAATGTAGGGAAATATATGTGTAATATATTTGCCAATTATAGCACAACAGTTAATATATATACATGTGTATATGTATATATGTATACACACACACACATATATATATATAAATGAAAAACACTAAAACAACCACTATCTATTAAATCACTAATGAAATTTAAATGCTGTTAGGAACTATTCACTCAGTGTAAAGATATAATAAAAGCAAAATAGAGGGACAAAAAGACATAGAAAACAAAAAGTAAAATGTATATTGACCAACAATGCAATAACTCTGTAAAAATATCTAATTCACTTAGATATGAGGTAAAAGTTTTTATACCTTTATTTTCATTTACTTATTTATTTATTTATTTATTTTTTTATTTATTTAATTTTTTGTGTGTGGTACCGGAGATTGAACTCAGGGGCACTCGACCACTGGGCCACATCCCCAGCCCTTTTTTGTACTTTATTTAGAGACAGGGTCTCACTGAGTTGCTAAGTGCCTCGCCATTGCTGAGGCTGGCTTTGAACTTGCGATTCTCCTATCTCAGCCTCCCAAAGTGCTGGGATTACAGGCGTGAGCCACCGCGCCCGGCCATTTATTTATTTTTATGTGGTGCTGAGGATCGAACCCAGTGCCTCACATGTGACAGGCAAGTGCTCTACCACTGAGCCACAACCCCAGCCCCCGAGGTTAAATTTCAAAAGTGCAAAAATCCTCCATAAAATCACTGTACTATACATATCTGATATAAACTAAAAATACCATGAAGCTTTCCAATATCAGTGCCTTCATCAAGCTGGATTGCAAAATCTATACCAGATTGTAACACAGGAATGTGTTGATTCTAAATGCTCTGCAATAGTACAAATTCAAAGAGAGATTTTGCTGTCACTAGGTATAGTTCTTAATTTATCAACTGACTTATCATCAAAAATTGTACACATCCAAACATGCTGGAGGGATAATTTTACAGCAGTTGTGTGAGCCATTTTATTTTTCCACATGGTGCACAACTAAATATGACAGTAAGGTTTCTCACTAACAACAGTAGGGCTACGAAGAAATTGTGTTGATAACTTTATGTCTTTTTTCTTTCTATGAAAATACTAAAGAGGTTTATCAATAAGTTTTGCATTATGAGTTTCTAAGTGCCTCTTTAATTTTGAAGGTTTTAAGCTCCCATTTGCAATAATATTATTAAAAATAACATACTGAGTTCTATGATTTTTATAAGGTTTTTCATATTTGATAAATCCATATTTTAAGTAATCTTCATTATAACTCCTTGTGCTCATGTTTTTGCTTTTGAAATATGGCTCAAATGAGGTTGAAGTTGGAAGATTACTATCAATATTTTGCTCAATATTGTCAATATTCATACTTCCAGATGCAGAACATGTTTCTGTATATTTCATTTCATTATTCTTCTTTCTTTTAATAAATAAATGATCCATTTAACAGTCTAGTTTGATTTAAATGTCATAGTTGCCACTAACTCAAAAAAGAAAGATGTTCATATTTTTCAGAATGCTTTGCATAGTCCCTTTGCCTAAATAATGCCTATTTCTAGGAATACTGAGGTCCATTTTGGTATGTGAGAAAGGTATGTGATGGAAAGGATATGATGAATAGGATGCATATTGATTAAGGAATGATTTTCAATTTTCAATCATTTGCTTTATGGGTGTCACTGGGTGTCCATGATGGCAAGGTTAAGGTTGTTCAGACTAGCTTTATATTACCATGACTCACAACTAGATGTGAAATCCAAGATTCACTTTCACTTGCAAACTGAGTTGTTTTTTATGTTTTGTTTTTTAATTGTGGTGCTAGGAATTGAACTCGGGCACTTAATGACTGAGCCACATCCCCAACACTTTTTATTTTTTGTTTTGAGATAAGGTCTCACTAAGTTACTTAGAGCCTCACTAAATTGCCGAGGCTGGCTTTGAATTTGCAATCCTCCTGCCTCAACAACTCAAGCTGCTTGGATTACAGATATGCGCCACCATGCCTGCCACCACACCCAGCTGAGTACATCTTTTTTGAAAGATGTTATCTGGGTTATATATTTAGACCATGAGTTTCTTCATTTCAGGCCCTGCATTCCACAAATCTGTGTCTCCCACAGTATCTAGAAAAGATCTTTGTCTCTAAAAGCGTTTCTTGTGTCTTTAGGATAATTGTGTTGAATCTGACACAGTGAGGAGTATCTCTAAGGCTCTGGTGGTGCTATTGTTGTTGATTTTCACATTATACTATCTCAATTACATTTCATTGTTCCCCTGGTCTTGCTTTTATTCACTGTTTTAGGCATCTTTTTCACTATTGTGACCAAAAGACATGACAAGAACAATTTTGAGGAAGAAAAGTTTATTTGTGGGCTCACAGTTTCAGAGGTCTCGATCCATAGATGGCTGAGTCCATTCAATGGCTGAATTCTTCCGTCCCAATGGACCCTTTCCTCTACTGATCTCCCTTTGATTTTTATCCCCCACATACACACCTTTCTTGTTTTTTTCCCTCTCTAGCTTCCACATATGAGAAAAAATATATGAAACCCTTGACCTTCAGCCTTTGCCTTATTTTGCTTAATATGATGTTCTCTAGTTCCATCCATTTTCCTGCAAATGACATAATTTCATTTTTCTTTATAGCTGAATAAAACTCCCATTGTATACAATATATATATATATACAATATATATACATATATATATATATATATATATACAATATATATATATATATATATATATATACAATATATATATATATATATACATATATTTTCACATTTTTCTTTATCCATTTATCCATTGATGGACACATAGGCTGGTTCCATAGTTTGGCTATTGTGAGTTGTGCTGCTATAAACACAGATATGCATATATCACTGTAGTAAGATTCCTTTAACTCTTTAGGATAAATAAAAAGGTAATGTGGAGGTTCCATTCCTAGTCTTTTGAGAAAACTCCATACTTATTTTCATAGAGGTTGTACTAATGTACAATCCCACCAACAGTGTAAAAGTGTTCCTTTTTCTCCATGTCCTCTCCAGCATTTATTATTTTATGTATTTTTGATGACTGCCTGGTGTGAGATGAAATTCCAGTGTAGTTTCGATTTGCATTTCCCTAGTTGCTTTTTCATATATTTGTTGGTCATTTATATTTCTTCTTTGAGAAGTATCTGTTTAACTCCTTTGCCCATTTATTAATCAGGTTATTTAATTTTATAGTGTTAGGTTTTTTATACATTCTAGATAGTAATCCTCTGTCCAAAGAGTAGCTAATGAAGATTTTCTCCCATTCTGTATGTTCTCTCTTCACATTCAGCTTTTTAATTTGATTCCATCCCATTTGTTAACTCTTGGCATTATTTCCTGAACTTTAGGGGTCCTATTGAGAAAATCATTGCTGTGCCTCTATGCTGGAGTGTTGACCCTACATTTTCTTCTAGGAGTTGCATAGTTTACGGTCTAATTCCTAGGTCTTTGATCCATTTTGGGTTTATTTTTGTGCGATATTATTTTTCTTCTATTTGTGGGTAACCACTTTTTCTAGAACCATTTTTAAAAGAGGCTGTCTTTTCTTTAAAGTATGTAAATCTTTTGGAAGAAAACATACCTGCTTAATTTTTTAAATAATTTTTTATTTGTTCTAATTAGTTTTACATGACAGTAGAAAACACTTAGATACATCATACATAGATGGAGTATAATTTTTTATTCTTCTTTTTGTACATGATGTAGAATTCCACTGTTTGTATAGTTATATATGTACATAGAGTAATAATATCTGATTGATTTTACTATTCTTCCTACCCCCATACTCCCTCCCTTCCCTTCACTCCTCTTTTTTTAATTTAATTTTTTTATTTTTTAAATTTATAGTAGTAGTATGTATTACAATTCATAATGCACATATAAAGCATCTTTTTACATACAACTATTTGTATACAAAGTATATAAGTACCATTCAGATCTTCAATCATGCATTTAGGATAATGATATCAATCTTATTCAACCACCAATTTTTTCCTTCCCCCCCCTTGCTCCTTCCCTTCCCCTCCCTTTCCTTTGACCATTCTAGTGTTCCTCTAATCCTCCTCTTGACCTAATCTAAAGTAACTCTCTTCTTCCCTACCCTCCCCTTTATTGTGAATTAGCATCCACATATCAGAGAAAATATTCAGTCTTTGGTTTTTGGGGATTGGCTTATTTTACTTAGCATGGTATTCTCCAGCTCTATCCATTTACCAGCAAATGCCATAATTTTTAATCAATAAGACCAAAAATAATACAATATTCCTCATTAGGAAATGGATTAATAAACCATCATACACTTAAACAATGTAAAACTGCTCAAAATAAAACGGAAAAAGCTACAGATTAATTGTTACAGCTTTGTTAATCTTCATGCTAAGTGAAAGAAGCCAGACTCTGAAGCTAGACTCTAAATCCTATATACTGCATTATTCTCCTAATATGACATTTTACAAAAGCAAACTATTAGGCTGGGGAGAAAGGATGACCATAAAGGGGAATGTTTTGGAGTGATGAAACTGTTCTATATCTTGGTGGTGGTGGTGGTTATATGACTATATATTTGTCAAAACTCATAGAAATATGAAATAAAAAGGCTAAATTTTACCATATGTGTGTTAAACTTTATTTTTTAAAATCCAAAAGTACTAATAATCAAACCACCAAAATACATAATTAGAAGTAACTTGTAATGAAAAATATTGGAGATCTCTAAACTAAAACCCAAGAAAATATAGGTAAAAGAAGATATAAATAATCTATTTATCTAGTGAATTTTGAAGGTTCACTATTGTTTAAAAGGCCAGTTTTCTAAAAGTTATTCAGTAGGATTTTCCCTCCTCCTCCTCTATTATTCCCTCTCTCCCTTTCCTCTTCTTTTCTCTTCTCCCCCACATATTTCCTCTGTGGAAATTGTTGGCTTAATTATTAAATTCATACAGATATGAAAAGAACCTAGAATAGCCAAAGTGATTTTTTAAAAAGACTGTGAAAGAGTTAAACTATCTGAGGTTTTTTTTTTTTTTTTTTTTTTTTTTTGGTGGGTGGTGCTGGGAGTTGAACTCAGGGGCACTTGACCAAGTTTCCTTGACCAATGAGCTACATCCCCATCCCTATTTTGTATTTTATTTAGAGACAGGGTCTCACTGAGTTGCTTATCACCTCACTTTTGCTGAGGCTGGCATTGAGTTCATGATTTTCCTGCCTCAGCCTCCAGGGCTCCTGGGATTACAGGCATGCACCACCACACCAGGCTAAACTATCTGATTTTAAGACTTATTATTATAGCTATGATATCAAGAGAGACAATATTAAGGTATTGTAATAAAGATGGAACAGAACAGAGAGTCTAGAAATAGAGTTAGATACTGCCAATTTATATCCAGTATACCTGCCATGGCAATTTAATAGGGAAAAGGGTAATCTTTTCAATACGCAGTACTGCATAAATTATTATCTGTACAGAAAGAAATTAGCTTTGATTCCTAATTTATAAACACAAAAAAATTAACTTAAAATGGACCGGAACTTAATAGCTAAAACTATGAAGAATGAAGAAGAAAATAGAATATCAATGGACTTTGTGACTGTCAGTAACTTTGAACACAAAGTCCCTAACCATAAAAGATGGATTTTTAAAAGATTAAGCAATTGGACTTTGTAAAAGTAAAAACCTTCTTTTTAAAAAGACACCATTGTAAAAAAAAAAAATTCTAAATGCAAGTTATACACTAAGGATCTACTCCTGCTACCAGGGTCATGTTCACATCTGTGCACAAGTGATTCTAAAGGCCTTTTTTTCCCTTTTGTTTATCATGTTTCCAGGCCCCTTTCACTTTGTACACAGTTTTTGACTGCCATCTACTCTCAGTTTCCCTTAGGCTAGCATTATAGTAATAACTTCATTAATGGGGCACCCAACATGTGGGGTTAAGATAGCAAAAGTGGAGGAGCATTCTACAAAACCAAGCCTCTCATGCCACTAGTAAATCATCATCTGGTCCTCATGTGTTCAGATTAAATGTTGCCTGATGCATGCCGAGCTCTCACAGAATCTGCACCAAATCCGCACAGGATTGCCAGTTACTCACAGTTTCTGGCAGCTCAACAGTATTGGTCCACACAGTTCATGCAGCTGCACATATATACAGTCTATCAGGGAATGATTATCTTTTCCATGCCTGTGACTATTCTGCAATCACTGTCACAGGGAGGGGTAGGTGGTGATGAATTCCAGACGCTCCATCTCCTCTGGAAAGCAAACAGAGCTGTCCACCATTACATCACACAAGTCACAAAACCCACATGGCCAGGGGCTCCCCATGCTGCTAGCCAAACTGCTTACCCAAGTCCACCAATGCTGCCTAGGTCTATGGCTAGTATACATTGTAAGATTCAGCTGCCCCATTGTTGTAGGGACAGACAAGGCAAGGAACCAAAGATAGCAGGAGACAGTTTTATTTGGCTGCAGCCAGGCTCAGAGGGTACAGCTTTCGCTGTAATCAAGTAATCCCCTGAACCTCGAGTTCAGGTAGTTTCAGAATGTTTATACCCAGCATGTAAGGGAAGGGGCTCAGAAGTTCACAGTTTACAGAAGTTCACATAAAAGCAGTTTTTTTTTTTTCTTTCATTGTTCTGAGCAAGTTAACCTTTCAAGGACAACACCTGAGGAGGGGAGAGCTTCTTCTCCCCTTTCTTTCCTCCCCCTGCCAGCTGTTACTATGGAGCCCAATTGATAACTTCTCTTATCTTAGAAATGTGGACATCTCTGTGAAGCTCCAGCTCAAGGCCAGAGGCCTTGTTAAAGAATTCGTCCTTTTTTCTTTTATCACACTTCACATTTGCAAACACACTTTTACAAATGACTATACTGGATACATGTTTGTACAAAACAAGTAAAAGGACATCCAGCACCTGGAGTGCTGATTTCTTCCAGGCCAGTGGCCAAGTAATAGAGCAACAGGAAAATAGGAAGTTTACCTACATTGAACTATTTTGTAGAGACTTTTTTGTTGATAGTCTTAAAATCAATTATGGTGAAGATTTCTGGAGAAGCTTAGTTAAGATTTTATGTGGAGGAGGGGGTGCCACTACACCATTGCCTGACCTCCAGGGGCCTGGCTACTCATGTTTCATCTTCTGCTGGGCCACCAGGTGGGCTCCACAGCTAGAGCTTCTCCTCAGACTCTTCTTCAGATTTCACCTCTCCCACTCAGAGGTCAAGCCCATTGCACATACCTCAGCTTCCAAAGCATGAATGTGCTCCTCCAAGGTTTCCTGCTTCTCTTGGAGGATATGGAGCTGGGTGGTATCCCACAGACCCTGGTCCATTTTTGCTTTCAAAGCAGGGAGAAAAAAATCCACCCCACTTGTCCCAGTGCCTCCCGGGCAGCACTGTCTTTTAAGCAGGAGCTCTCTGTTTACAAAGCCTCCTTTATACTCACAGGTGACCTGTCTACCATAATCTAACTCTCCACAAGAACCCATGTCAATAGGACCATGGCGACTGAGTGCCATATGCTACTAGGTGGCCACAGGATCTCCCCCACCCAGAGGGATTGATGCATCTCTCATCTGTGCCGAATCCTTCCAACTACACCACTTGTCAAGGTGAGGACAAGGCTCAGGCCCAGAAACCAAGGTTCAAGGATCTGGCAATTGAAAGAAGATGCAAGGCATGGTGGGAACACTGGCCTTCCTTTATTCAGAAGTGGTCATAGCCATTAGCCAGTCCCCCTGCCCCCCAGCCATTTTCATATGCCCTTTATGGAGTTCAAAGAAGGCAAACTGCTCACAGGTTACATGGCAGGGGTGTGGGGGGGCATGGTCACAAGCAAATATTTATGACCTTGAGCCTTGAGTATATTCACTGAATCAAAGTGTTTTTGGCCTTGACTAACCATAACATAGCTGGTTCCCAGCCCTGGCTACATACTAAAAATATAACATAGAACATCACTTAGTCCACAGGAAGTCTCAGTGAGGAAGCTTAACTACAGCCATTTTGGTCCTGCCCCAACTCAGAGTGAAAGAAGTTCAGCACAAAAGAATACATACCTGGGGTTCCTTTTATAAGATGTTTTACAGCAAACTTATTCTAAGATGTAAAATTTGAATAATGGTCTAATAGGCTGAGAAAGTCTAGAAGTGAACTGTGTGCGGTGAAGTTTATGTACCACATCTTGACAGAGGTATGAGTTACAGGAGTGCACTTATTTGTCAAAAAAAAAAAATATTGAACTTAAGATCTTTGTATTTTACTGAATGTGAATTTTTACCAATACAATAAAAATGTTAAAAAGTTGCATCACTGGGACTGAACTTCAAACTATGAAATATGAAGAATATTTATGGAAACATAACCTTTCAATGTTTTTAACATGGTTGCTTTTATTTGACTCTGAATATTAGAGACAGATG
This sequence comes from Tamias sibiricus, assembly GCA_025594165.1. NCBI lineage: Eukaryota > Metazoa > Chordata > Mammalia > Rodentia > Sciuridae > Tamias > Tamias sibiricus. The sequence goes on from CM046666.1 coordinate 31,957,931, forward strand.
AGGTGTATGAATCAGATTTTGTTATATAATAGGAGATGACCAAATCTGTAAGACATTTCAGCCAAAGGATGGAGGCTAAAGCTCCTGTGTTTTAGTATATAAGGGGTCCCTGATACAGAAAAAATCTGCTACTGTTTTGAAGCTGAAGTTTTTGTGACTGATACCAGTAAAGCATTCCAAACAGAAGTGACCATTAAGGTTTATATAATTAATTAAACATTTTCTTTTACATAATCTATAGCTTGTTCATCATTCCTATTGATATTTAGAAACATATTGTTAATTTTATAATTTCATATGCTTATACTTTATAACTTATACTTCTATCCAGGGTCCTGGATTAATTCTTCAGCTCTTCATTTCACATTTAATATATTAATAAAGATTTGTTATATTCTTTGTGTCTTTTTTATTCTAATTTGTTATACATGTTTGCAGAGTACATTTCATTTCAAATTACATATAAAGAGCACAATTTTTCAAGTTGCTGGTTTTACATAAAGTATTTTTACAATTGTGTCTTCATACATGTATTTAGGGTAATCATGGATAACTCAGTATGCCATTATTCCTATCCCCTTGCCCCCTCCCCTCCCTTCCCCTTCTTTGTTCTATTTAAAGCTCTTTTGTTTCTCTCATCCCCACTCCCTTGCCTTTATAAGTTAGTATCTTCATATCAAAGAGATCATTCAACCTTTGGTTTTTTGGGATTGGCTAACTTCACTTAGCATTATTTTCTCCAACTCCATCCATTTACCTGCAAATTCCATGATTTTATTATCTTTTAGTGCTGAGTAGTATTCCATTGTGTATATATACCAAAGTTTCCCTATCCATTCATCTGCTAATGGGCATCAGGGTTGGTTCCACAATCTAGCTATTGTGAATTGTGCTGCTATAAACATTGATGTGGCTGTGTCCCTGTAGTAAGCTGTTTTTTAAGTCCTTTGGGAATAAACCAAGGAATGGGATAGCTGGGTCAAATGGTGATTCCATTCCAAGGTTTCCTAGGAATCTCCATACTACTTTCCAGATTGGCTTCACCAATTTGCAGTTCCACCAGCAATGTAAGAGTGTGCCTTTTTCCCCACATCCTCGCCAGCACTTATTGTTCTTTGTTTTTTTGATAGCTGCCATTCTGACTGGAGTAAGATGAAATCTTAGAGTAGTTTTTATTTGCATTTCTCTAATTGCTAGAGATGTTTTACATTTTTTCATATATTTGTTGATTGTTTGCATATCATCTTCTGAGAAGTGTCTGTTTAGTTCCTTGGTCCATTTATTGATTGATTGAATTGATTGATTTGTTTTTTTGGTGTTAAGGCTTTTGAGAGCTTTATAAATCCTTGAGGTTAGTGTTCTATCTGATGTGCTTGTGGTAAAGATTTTCTCCCAATATGTAGGTCCTCTATTCACCTCACTGATTGTTTCTTTTGCTGAGAAGAAGCTTTTTAGTTTGAATCCATCCCATTTATTGATTCGTGGTTTTAGTTCTTGTGCTATAGGGGTCTTATTGAGGAAGTTGGGGCCTAAACCAACATGATGGAGATTTGGGCCTTCTCTTTCTTCTATTAGGTTCAAGGTCTCTGGTTTAATTCCTAGGTCCTTGATCCACTTTGAGTTAAATTTTGTGCGTGGTGAGAGAAAGAGATTTAATTTCATTTTATTACATGAGGATTTCCAGTTTTCCCAACACCATTTGTTGAAGAGGCTGTCTTTTCTCCAGTTAACATTTTTGGTACCTTTGTCTAATATAAGATAACTCTAGGTGTGTGGGTTCATTTCTGTGTCTTCTATTCTGTACCATTGGTCTACTGGTCTATTTTGGTGCCAATACCATGTTGTGTTTTTGTTACTATTGCTTTGTAGTACAATTAAGGTCTGGAATAGTAATACCACCAGCTTCATTCTTCCTGCTAAGAATTGCTTTAGCTATTCTGGGTCTCTTATTTTTCCAGATGAATTTCATGATTGCTTTATCTATTTTTATGAGGAATGATATTGGGATTTTGATTGGTATTGCATTGAATCTGTATAGTGCTTTTGGGAGAATGGTCATTTTGACAATATTAGTTCTACCTATCCATGAACAAGGTAGATCTTTCCATCTTCTAAGATCTTCATTAACTTCTTTCTTTAGAGTTCTATAGTTTTCATTGTAGAGGTCTTTCACTTCTTTGGTTAAGTTGATTCCCAATTTTTTTTTTTTGAGGCTATAGTAAATGGAGTGGATTTCCTAGTTTCTCTTTCTGAGGATTTGTCACTGATGTACAGAAATGCCTTTGATTTATGGGTGTTGATTTTATATCCAGCTACTTTGCTGAATTCATTTATTAGATCTAGAAGATTTCTAGTGGAATTTTTTGGATCTTCTATGTATATAATCATATCATCTGCAAATAGTGATAATTTGAGTTCTTCTTTTCCTATCCATATCCCTTTACTTTCTTTCATCTGTCTAATTGCTCTGGCTAGGGCTTCAAGAACTATGTTATATAGGAGTGGTGAAAGAGGGCATCCCTGTCTTGTTCCAGTTTTTAGAGGGAATGCTTTCAATTTTTCTCCCTTTAGGATGATGTTGACCTAGGGCTTAGCATAGATGGCCTTTAAAATGTTGAGATATGTTCCTGTTATCCCTATTTTTTCTAGCATTTTGAACATGAAGCAATGTTGTATTTTGTCAAATGCTTTCTCTCTGTCTATTGAGATGATCATATAATTTTTTATCTTTGAGCCTGTTGATGTTATAAATTACATTTATTGATTTTCTTATATTGAACCAACCTTGCATCCCTGGAATGAAGCCCACTTGATTGTGATATACTATCTTTTTGATGTGTTTTTGTATTTGATTTGCCAGAATTTTATTGAGAATTTTTGCATCTATATTCATTAGAGATATTGGTCTGAAGTTTTCTTTCTTTGATTTTGGATATTCTTTGTTTTGGATATTCTTTGTTTCTTATGTACTAAATTTTATCACTATTGTGAGAAGAAACACTTTTTCTCTGCATAGTAGCTTTATTCCTGTGAGTTTTATTAATAGCTTAGCCCTCCAGAGGCTAGAGATGTGCCCTACATTGGATCCTCATTGGCTGGAAAGAACATGTTCAATGACAAATTGTTGCTTCACTTAAAAACAACTTCTGCAAAGGCTTCATGTTGATAAATTCTAGTTTAGCTTGTGTTCTCTTGGTGGGAATGAGGTAGTGATGGGTTGGAGTTCAGCAAAGCAAGGCTGAAAGGTTGTTTATTTTGTGTTGTTGTTTTTTTGCTCCTCCCACCCTGAAACTATCTTTAAGATTTAGTTCTTTACACACCAAACTATCATTATTTATATTGCCATTAGAGATATCAGAATAAATTGTCTCCATATAAGAACAACAAAATAATATACAAAGAAACAACACTTTTGAAAATTAAGCAATGTAGTAGGAAGAAAGCTAATTATTTTTTAAAAATTGCTCTATACTGTGGTGGTCTCAAATAACTGTGTATAGATTTTTTTTCACATTTTCAGATTGACAACTAGAAACACAGTATCAGCTTTTAAAAATCCATGTGGATGTTGAATGAAATTGCATTAAATGTGTACATTACATTCCTCTCTGGGAACATGGAAATCATCTTCTTTTGTGCTCTCAGAAAAGCTTTGTAATATTCTCTTCAATTCTTTATATTCTTTATTTTGACATCTTAGTCTGATGAAGACAAACCATGCTGCCTCCCGTGTGGTTTTAACTGGCGAGAGAGGGAAGTATCCAGTGTCTCATTTTGGCATCACTTACACCCACCTTCTGCACAAGTTGCTTGTCACCAAAGACTAGCTAGAGAAGAGTGGGTCAGGAATTGTAGATAGCACTGAGTGCATTGATGTGCCTTCCAGGAGACTCCGCTAGTCTGTTGGGAACATTTTCCATACGCATAGAGGAATGAGGGCTCAGCAGGTGGATGAGAGGACAGGCGAGACTTTGTGCTCTAGGTCATCATCCAGGACTAGGACTTGAACCAAGGATGGCTTAGCCCCACAGGTCTGAAAGGAAAGGACAATTATCACCACAAACATCTTTTAATATGTTTGTCTTCACTCCTGGGAACACAGAGGATACTTCATTTCCTTACGAGTCTGATCCTTTCAGTTTCAGAGTCAACCAACAAAAAATTCAGGGATGTGACAAACGTGAGAAAGAAATCAGGGTGGGGGTGAGGGAATGGACCCAGATGTGTCTGGAGGCTGATTAGTCTTCAGGAAATGGCTAGGGCAGCTTCAGAATCTAAAGCACAAAATCTATGTTCCTTTCATATTCCTCCCCTCCTCTCCATTCCCACCAAATATAAAGAAATGCAGGTTTCTTCTGACTTGTGATCCTGAGAATTTGTGTTGGATCCTTATCTGTCAAGCTGGTGAGAAAATAGATATTGTGAAATTACCCATCAGCCCTGAAGATGATCATAATTAATAATTATAATAATGCCTAATATTTATTGAGCACTTATTACATATATTCCAGACACCTTTTTACTTTATTAACTGGTTTACTTTTTCTGATGATGTGATGAGGTAGATCTATTATTATTACTTCCCCTTTCCATTTTACCAATTAGGAAATTGTAGCATGCAGGAGTTGAATTGTTCCCTAAGGCTACATCATTAGTAAGAGGTGGAACCTGAATTGAAACCCAGGCAATCAAACCTCAGAGTGATGTGGCAGAGGGACAACTATGTTACTTTGTGGCCTAGAAGGGAATTTATACCATATTTCCTCTGGTAGGCACTGGACTATTTGTTAAACCACCCACTGAATTCTTCTAAAGACGTAATTGCATAGGGCCCTGGTCATATACACCTTCAACTGATGTCACTTACCCATTCTGTCATGGGTGGAAAAGGGCTCTTCCTTCTCTTTTTGTTTCTCATGCCTGACAGTATTTGATTGATACCACATGAATGCACAGATGGATGTTCTTTGTCAAGTTCAGCATAATTCAGGTGCTGATTATTTAAAGAGATGATGTACTTTACAGCCCTCACAATCACCTGAGGAATCTGAAATTTTATTCAGTTAGATTTACTTCAAAATCTTACAGGTTCAAATACTGTCATGGGTTCAAAATAAAAGCCTCAGGTTTATGGAATATTTGTATCTTTCATTTTCTGTTTATTTGTGAGCAATTATGATGTCATTATTTGGGGCCTATGAGGCAAGTGGGTGAAAAAAAGAACACAGTGGTGGCAATGGAGAAGTATAATGACTAAAGACATATAAAATTACTAAAAACGGATTTAAGTGCTCAACTAAGAACAGAAACTTTGTTTCTAGCTATGATCCCAGGGACCCATGAAGGCCTGCAGGAGAGGGAGAAAAGGCAGAGAATGGACATAGAGTGGGACAGTATGGGCAGGTAACCAGAAATTCTGTGCAATGCTCCATATGCAAATTTCCCTAAACTGAGGGTTTTCAGGGCCACATGCCTTAGATCTGCAGGCCACAGTATAACTATCAAGAGGAGAAAAATGTGGTAGTTCTACCATTTTTTAAAGAATTTAATTTATTTAACAAGATTACTGAATACAATGTTAATATACAAAAATTGATTACATTTTATATACTAGGAAGAAACAAGAAGAAAAACTTTTCAATGTCATTTAATAGCACTTTCTGTTACAGTATACTTGACCAGTGCTCCTAAGGTAATCAAATACTGGGAAATTAAAAAAAAAAAAAAAAAAAAAAACTATCACAGACAAAAGGAATTTAAAGAAACATGACAACCAAATGTAATGTGGGGTCCTGAAGGGGATCCTGGAACAGAAAAAAAAGACTGTAGGTAAACACTAAGGAAGTCTGAATAAACTATGGGCTTTAGTTAGTAATAATGTATTAACATTGTTTCATTAATTGTGGTAAATATTCCATACTAATGTAAGATGTTTAAAATAGAAAAATCTGTGTACAAGTGAGGAGATGGGGACAAATGGGAACTCTGTTTTAGAGGCTCAAATTTTCTGTAAATCTAAAATTGTTCTAAAAATAGTTATTAATATAAAAGAAGGAAAAGTTGAAAATCAACTCAAGTACATATGGAGATTTAGCACATAATAAAAGTGACGTATTAAATCAGTGAACTTTTCAAATAAATGGTGTTGCAACCAATGATAGGCTCTTGGAGAAAAATAAAACTGTATCTATACAAGAAACAATTTTAAAACTCTGAATTAATCTGAGATCTAAATGTAAAAATATGAAGCTTTACAACTGTTAAAGGAAATTTGTATATATTCTTTTATACATTCAATGCAGGGTAAAATCTTTCTAATTATAGTTCAAAAATTTAAAGCAAAAAAAAAAGAAATGATATAATTTTTTTATATATAGCCATGGGTATGTAACCTAGGGCTTTGCATATTCTAGACAAGTTCTTTCCCACTGAATTATACCTCCAGCACCAGGATATGTAAAGCTAACAACTTAAAATTTATAAGTAAAAACTTTAGTACTGCAAACATCAAAATATCTTCAGGAAAGCCACAAGACAAATTAAAAATGGGGAGAATATATTTGTACCACGCATTGCTAAAATATGAAGAGTTAAAATTTAAGACAAAGAGATTAAAATCCTGAATGGACAATGAGTTTGGATGCAAAAAAATGTAAACAAAAGGACTTGAAGCATATGTTAGAAAACAAATTAAAACTATATGAAACTTTCATTTCACACTTATTAGATAAGTAAAAATCATCAGATATAAAAACTCTATGACCATTGCCTTGACAAAACTATAGTGAAATAGACAACTCATGCATTACTGGTGATGGGTACCAACTGTCCTGCTATAAAAAGTGTTGGCAATTTCCAACAAAATGGTATATGCATTGACCCTTTAATCTTCCAACCTCACTCCTAAAAATTTACCCTCAAGTTCTACTCCACAAATAGAGATAATGTGTGAACAAGTGAATTCAGTGTTTCATTATTGCATAACATTTAGTAGAAAAAATGTTGGGAAAAACTGTAATGCCCACTGTTTTAGCCAGCTTTTGAATTGTTGTAACCAAAAGACCTGAAAAGAACAACATGGAGGAGAAAATTTTATTTGGCTTGTGTGTAAGGGATCTGGCTGTGGAAATGTATAAGACAGTGAATTTGCACTGGTGAGCAAACTCCCAAGGAATAACTGGTATTTTGTTTCCCACACTTGGAATATTCTGCAGTTTCTCCCAGGAACTAGTAAGATAAGGACTAATATATGTCCAGTGCCTGGCTGCTATAGCAATGCCCTACATGAGGAGGCTCTGTGTTAGAATCTTATCAGCCTCAACCTTGATCTCATGCACACAGCTTCTGGGAATAAAGAACCTCTCTTGTTAGAAAACCACAATGTTTCACCAAGCTCCACTGGGCCTGAACCTGTCCACATAACAGTAACTTTAAACAATGGACTTTCTTGAGAGCTACACAAATCTCCTAGCATTGCACACTGCAACTATAATATGTAACTAAGGAATAAACTGCATAATGTTGCTAACTCTCTAAACTGCCTAATGATATAATGAACAATAATGTACTACTGATGCCATTGACCTAATGATATAAATAAAACTGGCAGCTTGGGCAAGAGGCCATTCTGCCACTTTGCCTCTTCACCTTGCTTCTGTCTCCCTTTGATTTCCTTTCACTCATGATTTCAGAGGTTCGGTCCCTGGTTGACTGACTCCATAGCTCTGGACCCAAAGTGTAGAATATCATAATGGAAAGGTGTGGCAAAGGACAGCAGTTCAGAACATGGTATCCAGGAAGCATCTAACAGTTCTTCTATCATTTATCTGTAGACCCATGAGTGTCATTAAGGTCATTCCTGATTTTATAAATATAAATACAGACAGCAGTAAGGATATAAAACTTTTACAGAATTAGAATTTTTGTCTTATATAATTATTTTCCACATAATCTGTGGCAGACAGTTTCCTATATCATTGAACAGTCTCATAAAATATTATCTTTAGTGGCTACTAAAAATCAACATATGCTTGAAATGATATTTGAAGGAGCCCTAATTAGGAAGGGCTGTTGTAGCTAGCTGGAAGCCATATGTTCCACCTGATATGTATGTGACGCACCTGTAGGCACCCGCAAACCTGAAGGTATATAACCGGGTGAAAGAGGTCCGAGTTAGGAGAACGAATTCATTCGGTCAGTCGGGTAGTCACTCGGTCGGTCAGAAGAATCAGAGCGGCCAGAACATAGGCAGAGCGGTTAAACCAGATAGAAGACAGAAGAGAAACCAGATAGAAGAAGTAATGACTGGTCAGAGTTAGGCCGAGGCTCCTGAGGAAGACAGAAGACAGAAGAAAGAAGGAAGAAAGAAGAGAGAAGAAAGAAGCTCTAATCTTACTCTAAGCTAAGCTCTACAAGAAGAAAAGCTCGCTTTAATCTTTCTCTCTAAAAATCTTTCTTTCCCTCTCTAAGCTCTAAGAAAGTAGAAGTAAAAGTAGTAAAAGCTATACTCTGCCTCCGAGATTTCCTCCCGGGTTTCGGTACCAGGTAGCTTACAGATATTTACTAAAACAATTTTTTATTTGGGGACATAACATTTAGGTGGTCTGCTATCTATCTTCTCAAGAAAAATACTTGAAGTTTCCTCTTAGGAGAATTTGAATAGGTCCATAAAAAAATGATTACACATTATGGACTTTATAGTCTCCCGGTGAAAGAGATAGACCTTGAAGGATTAGCTCAAATTCTATCAAATCCCATCATTGAACCCATAGCTATTTTTTAGTCACTCTTAAATGTAAAATAATTTCAAGGAGCACAAAAAGTTTTTAAGAGAGCAATAAGGATAAAGAAAACAAAAACTTAGATAAAACAATCAGGAATTAAAGGAAGGTTTAAATATATATACATAAAGCAAAACAATTTCTTTATTATTTTCAGAGATTGAAGAAACAGCCTCCCTTGGATAGAATAGCAAAGCCCTTTTGAAAATTTACAACAAAGGAAAAGGTTTATTACAATGTAATGTAGTTATCCTGGACTTTTACAATATTGATTAATTTTTAAAATTTTATGAGTTTGAGTAAAAATGATTTTAAATCTATGGATTGTATCCCCATCCAAGTTCATGATCTTTTTTCATTAATTTGTATAATTTGTTGTTTTCTTTTCAGTAAAATATCATTTTTACTTTCTTTTGATTATATGTATTTCTTATGAAAATTATTTTTTATTATTTTCTATTATTCTTTATCTTAATGGAATTTCTTCTCCTGCAACTTTGAGTATGCATGCCTTCTTGGCAGTGTATTCTGCTAGAGACAACTGATGCTGCCTTCTCTCCTTTGCCTTATTAGCTGGAAAGAAAAGTATTGAGTGATATGTCATAGTTTCCTGTAAATGTGATTTATGCAAAGATTTATGTCAGCGTCCTTCCTCCTTAACCACAACCCTAACTGAATAACCACTTCCTATGCTCAGGCAGCTTCTTGTTTCCACAGACATCGTGTGTTTTTTTTTTTTTTTTTTTGAGGTTCTCAAGGTAAATTTTAGATTAAAAATATATATATATATATATTATTTTTTTTTTTTTTGCCAATCCTCTAACATATGAAAAAGATCAGAACAAAACTATTCACAAATAAGGACATCAAAAAAGTATAGTTTAAAAGCATAATGCCTATAAAGGCAACTTTCAACAAGACCCTGTTCTATAGGACACTTTCTGGACATATGAATCTAACATATACTAATTACATTCTAGAAGATTTCCCAAAAGAAAGAAAGTCCATGGCAATAAGAACAATCTGAAATTGTGTGATATGACAGTGAGAGTGGTGGACAGGTCTGGGCCAGCCACACAGAGCTGCTGTCTCCATATCTTAAAGGGGCTGGGCTTCAATAGTGAGACTACATTAACCAGGAGACTGGATATGTAGAGGTCACACTTGAGCAGAGATTAGAACAATGCTGCCTGCCTGTTCACACCAGTGGCAATAAAAGAGTCCCCTGCTAGAAGCCCGTGCCTTTAGTCTTGAGCTCTGTGTATATGCTGGGTCTTGAATAAGGGCACAGTAAATTTTTTGGAACATGAATCCTTTAGAACCTGAACTAAGTTAGCCAGTGCCTTACTGTCTCTCACCCCCACCTAGTGGCAAATAAGAAAAATTAGGCATAATTTACTCTGCATTGCACATTTTGCAAAACGTATGAATATGACAAAATAGATTTTACTGTCATGTACAACTAAAAACAACAAATAAAAATAAAATTTTAAAAGAGAAAAACAACCATCATAGCTGATATTTTAAGCTGATTTATAAATGTTCCTGACTCAAGAGCAATATGTAATGGTAACTTGATCATGAGAACAGGTTTGTTAATTGCCATGGAAATTTACCAATGACAGATAATACATCTCACTACACACTTCATATGTGTTTCTTTCTAGTGCTGAATAAATATATATATAATATTAAGAAGTTTGTAATGAGTGGTATAGGGAAACACTCATTTTTAGCACTCTTGGATTTTCTCTCTCGCTGTTTTCTCTCTTAAATATTCTCTATCATCCCTAAAACTTACCCATGATCATTTGTAAACCATCCCCACCCCAGCCCACAATCAGTTGCTAATCTGATTTCTGTCACTATAAATTAGTCTGCATTTTCTAAAATTTTGTAAATTGAATCATACAATAGGAACTCATTTTCTGTCTTTTTTTCATTCAGCATAATTATTTTGAGACATGCATATTATTGTATTCTCAACAAAGTCTTCCTTTCTATTGTTTAGTAGCATTTCATTGTATAGATATACCACAATTTCCTTATCTACTTACATGTTAATGGACTTTGGAGTTGTTTCTGGGATTTGGGCAATTACAAGTAAATTGTGAACAGCCTATACAACTCTTCCTATGTAAATTATTTCCCTTTCTCTTGGGTAAATAATTAGTAGTGAAATGATTGAATCGCGATATGTTTTATTTTACTTTTTAAAATGTTGCTAAACTATTTTCCAAAGGGATTGTACCATTATGCATTTCCACCAACAGTATAAGAGAGTTCTAGTTATTTCACATCCTTGCCACACTTGGTATAATGAGTGGTCTTTAATGTAGCCATTTTAATGATAATATATCAGCATTCTGCTGTGGTTTTAGTTTTCATTTTCATAATGGCTTATGATATTGAGTATTTTAATGTGCTTAATTACCATCTTTACATCTTCCTTGATGAAGTTTCTATTCAAATCTCTGACCACTTCTAATTAGGTTGTTCTCTATTTTTACTAAGAACATACATGTTTTTTACATGTTAAATATAAAAGATCTTTATCAGACATTGGTAAATATTTCTCCCATTCTGTGGTTACTTTTTAAATTTTGTAATAAATCTTTTCAAAAACAAAAGTCTTTATTTTGACATAGTCAAACTGGTTGATTTTTTTTATAGTTTATTATTTTTGTTTGTTATTTAAGAAATCTTTGCCCAAGCTGAAGGTACTTAGATTTCTTCCATTTTGTTATTGAGTTTTTTAAAGTTTTCATTCCTGTGTTTAGGAGTATGATTTATTTTGAGTTAATTTTGGGGCGTGAGGAGGCCTAGGTACAATTTTCATTCAATTGTTCTGGCACCATTTGTTAAAGAAGATTATTATTTCCCCCATTAAATTGCCAGGGTGTGTAAAAAAATGTTTACATGCATATATTTCTGAAATATATGTAAGTAGATTTCTGGAATCTCTATTCTGTTCCATTTGTCTATATATCTACCTTTACACTAACACCACACCTTCTTGATGTTGCTGTATAAAAAGTCTTAAATGTCAAAAAATGTCATCACTACCTATGTATCAGTAGATTTTCATTATTGCTGTTTAGTTCCTTTAAAATATCCATCCAAAGACTTTACTCAAGAAAAAGTCTTCTATTATTTATTTTTCTTTCTTCCATTTTCTTTCTAGTGTTGTTTTCTAGAATACTTGTTACACAGTGATAAATTTCCTTAATTTTATGTGTTTCAGCAAACAGGAGTCTAGTTTTTATTTCTTCTTTCTCTTCCATCCTCTGGTTTTTCATGACTGTGACACCATTACCTGAATACTCCACATTGGTTACTGTTTAGTACTGCTACATCCACCTTAAAGAGTGCCCCCTTATTACGCTCAAGAATGAGAGTAATTTTAAAATGAAATAATTTTAACACTGCTTTATTCTTTCCTCTCTTCTTTATGGATTTCATTGTGTGTGTGTGTTTACCCTCCTTTGCCTGTCCTCTGTCCTCTGTACCAATCACTGCACCACTGTGGCAGATGCACCACAGGAAGGTCAAATGGTTAGAGAATTCAGTCACACAAAGGATGCTCTCAGCTGTCCTCTCAGCTGTTGTCCTTCAACCACCTCAGCAGAGAGCACACAGAGAAGAGACTGTCTCAAAAAGATTGACGGATGTGGCTTTTTCACTCTACTTGAGTGAATCCCCCTGAAAACCACTGAAGAAACACAAAGTTTTTAAGAAATGCTTTTGCCTAATTAGAGAAAGCTCAGGTGAAAGCAGGCTGTTGCACTCCCAAAATTCCACTATCAGGAAGCAAACTGATAAAACTATTCAGCTGCAAACACATGCTCCTTCCATGAAAAGAGAGGATGATTCAGGGCAGAACCAAAATCCAGAGAATACAACTGAGAGCCACTGAGGCCTGGAAGAGTAAGTGGCATTGTCACCCTGCAGGAAGGAAGCTGGCCCTTCCCTCCTACACCTGTAAAAGTGAGGGTGTGTGCTGGGGCTGGGGCTCAGCGGGAGAGCTCTCACCTAGCATGTGCGCGGCCCGGGTTCGATCCTCAGCACCACGTAAACATAAAATGCATTGCATTGTGTACAACTAAAGCAAATAAATAAATATTAAAAAAAAAAAAAAAGTGAGGGTGTGGATTACTCCCAGGCCTTAGTGTGATAAGACAACTAAAGGGACTCCATCTTGGTCTTCAGCAGCCATCTTAGGAGTTCTGAGAAATAGTTCTGTTTCTCAGAAATAATAGAACACGGAAAGTCCTGACTCTGTACCCATTAATCGTTACCTAGCATAACATACTTGGCAACACAAAAATAGCAATTCTTATACAATGTAAAATTGTTCTCTTTGATTTCCATTTTTCTTGGGCAATGTATCTTGTTAGAGATTGATTGTCTAGACATTAGTAACCATCCTCTGGCATGTACTCAACTAGGGTCATTTTGAATACCCCTTCCCTTCTGCGTGCTTGTAGATATGCCAACCTGGAAAGTCCCATGGGAAATACCATTGTACCAATTGCATTGTCTCACTAACTGCCCCAAATTCAGCTTCTGTACCGTGGCTTGCTTGCATTGGTTGAACAACCAAATATAAACCCTTGAAAACAACTGCCACTGCGCCATCTTGTCACACTGTATGATGTGTGAGGATGGTGGCCTCTGATCAGCTTAATAAAGGCTTTTTTGGCTCAAGTGTGACATGGATTGGAGTTTTAATTCATATTTTTCCAGGTACAACATTAGAACCTAGCCAAAGAACTCCGGCTAGAGTTTTCCCGTCTGGAATTCAGAACTGGCATGGACCACCGGCTCCTTTTTACCTTCTACTTTCTCCCTTTTTGAACAAGAATGCCTGTAGCTCTTCCTCTTTGTCTACCCCACAATTATAAACTGGGTATTTTGGAGATAGATAATTTGTTCCTAGCTTCACAGGTCCAGGGATAGGGAAGACTCCTATCCCAGGAGTTAGTTGTACTGAATTATTTCCAGGTAAGTCATCCTCAGCTGGACCTGATTTACACGAAATTTTGGACTGTATGTTGTTATAATAGAATGAGACTTTTAGACTTTGGCATAAAATGAATGTATCTTACACATGGGAGGCATAAAAGTCTTTAGGGCCAGA
>CM046666.1:31971950-32023002 GCA_025594165.1 Tamias sibiricus
GAATGCAGTAGTAAATCTTGAAATCAGTGTGCACTTTCCAAGTGAAAAATTATTTTGACAATTCAATTTTTTTCCCATTTTCATACTAATTATAGACTTCAGCTTGTTAGTTTCTAAGAAAAGGCTGCTTGATTTCAATTGGAAATACATTTGAATGATACATCAATTTTGAGAAAACTGATACCTGTTCAATATCAGCTATCCAAACCCTTGAATATAGTATTTCTATTTAGTTTTTCTTTACTTTCTCTTGATGATGGTTTATAGATTTTGGTGTAAAATGTTGCTGTTATTATTTAAATATTAGGTGTTCCCCAAAAGCTTATGTGTGAGACATTGCAAGAAGGTTTAGAGGTGAAAATATTGGGTTATGAGAGTCTTAACCTAATGAATAAATTAATCCCCTGAGAAGGATTAAACAGATGGTAACTGTAGACAGGTAGGTGTGGCTGGTGGAGGTGGGTCACTGGCAGGATGCCTTTGGGGTATATATTTTATCTTTGTTAAGCAGAGTGCCCCCCCCCCTTCCTGATGTGATGTCCAATTTCCTCTATTGCACCCTTTTCCCATGATGTGCTGCCTCACCTCAGGCCTCAAGGAGTGGAGTCAGGCCTCTATGGTCTGAGACCTCTGAGACTGTGAGCCCCCAAATAAACTTTTTATCCTGTAAAATTGTTCTTGTCAGGTCCTTTAGTCAGAAAAAAAAATCTGATTAAAACAGTTACCTAGTTTTTTAGAATGGGCACCTAAATGTTTTATTTCAATGGAATTTATTTTTTATTTTCCAAAATTACATTGCTGATGCATGCAAATACAATTGATTTCATACCTTGCAGTGTTCTAATTCATTTATTAATTCGAGGAATTTTATTTGGCTTAGGATTTTCTATGTATACAATCATGTCACCTGCAAATTAAGATACTTCATAATCTGTTATTTGGAATATAGTCTCTGCAATCTATATTCCTCTTATTTCTGTTTCTTGCATCAAGACTGTGCTAAGATGTTGAGTCACAGTGTGTAACAGAAGAGGTGAGAGTCGACATACTTGGCTATCTGTTGTGGTGTGGATCCTGAATGTCCCCCAAAGGCCCAATATGCCAAAGGCTTGGTCACCGGTCTAATGGGAGGTGGTGGAGCCTTTAGTCGGTGGGACCCAGTGTAAGGAAGCTAGTTTATTAGGGGTGTGTCCTTGGAGAAGAGACTGAGACCTCAGACCCTCCTCTTCCTCTTTGTTCCCAGCATGAGGAGGTGAAGGGACGTCCTCTGCCACCTGCTCCTGCTGTCACATACTCTACTCGGCTCTCACAGGCCCAAAGCGATGTGGCAACTAACTAGGCACTGACACCTCTGAAACAGTGATCCAACTAAACATGTCCTCAATTAAGTTGATTGATCTCAGGCATTTTGTCAGGGAGATACAAATCTAATTAACACCATGTCTTAAATAAAAAGCACTTTCAACACAAAGTACATTGTTAGTTGTACATTTTTAAGAGATGTACAGATGTATCAGATTGAAAAAGTTGTCTTTTACTCCTGGTTTGCTAAGAAAGTTGGTCAAGAATAGGTTTTGAATTTTTATAATGCCTTTTCTTCAAGGAGATGATGCTGTGGTTATTCATCTTATCTTATTAATATGGCAAATTAGAATTGATTTTTTAAATATTCAACCAAATTTATAGTCTAGGATAAAACTAACTTTATCATAATGTTTAAAATTTGATTTGCTGATATGTTGAGGATTCATGACAAGTGTTAGTCCAAAGTTTCTAACTTTCTTATGTGAACAATTTCAATTTTAAATAAATGTATAGATTTATGCAACTATAATCACAGTACAATTATGAAATAATTTCATTACCTTAAAATATTCCTCATGCTCATTGCCCTGCCCCCACTCCCAGGGCTAAGCAAACACTAATCTGCATTTTAATTCTACAGATTTGTTTTACTGGACATTTCATATAAATGGAAGCATATAGTCTGTGGTCTATTTTGTTTGGCTTCTTTCACTTAGGATAATGTGTGTGTGTGTGTGTGTGTACACATATGCACAGTGCTGGGCATTGAACACCGGGTCTCACACAATGCTAGGGAAGCACTTTACCACTGAGCTACATCCAGCCCTAACATAATGTTTTGAGATTAACCTGTGTTGCATCATGTGTCAGTATTTCATGCCTTTTTGTTGCTGAATATTATTCCAGAGTAGGGATATGAAGGAGCCCCAATTAGGGAGATGGCTATTGCGGTCAGCTGGAAGCCATAAGTTCCACCTGATAATAAGTATGTATGTGACGCACCTGTAAATGCACGTGAGGCACCCGCAAAGCTAAAGGCATATAACCGGGTGAAAGCGGTCAGAGTCAGGAGAAGAATGAATTCATTCAGTCAGTCATGCAGTCGCTCGGTCGGAAGAAGAGTTCGGGTCAGAGAAGAAGAAAAGAATCAGAGCGGCCAGAACGTAGGCAGAGCGGTTACAGAAGAGAAACCAGATAGAAGAAGTAATTCCTGGTCAGAGTCAGGCCGAGGCTCCCGAGGAAGAAAGAAGAAAGAACAAAGAAGAAAGAAGCTCTAAAAGCTAAGCTCTCTCTCTCTCTCTAAAGAAATCTCTCTTTTCAAGCTCTCTCTCTTTCTCTCTAAGCTCTAAGAAGAAGAAGAAAAAGCTATCTCTAATCTTTCTCTCTAAGCTCTTTCTAAGAAGAAGAAAAATCTTTCTTTCTCTCTCTAAGCTCTCTCTAAGAAAGTAGAAGTAAAAGTAGTAATAGCTTTACTCTGCCTCCGAGAGTTTTCCTCCCACGGCGTTTGTGGCTGGCCACGACAGGCAGCTTACAGGGATATACCTTATTGGATTTATCCAATTACAAGTTGATCTGGTGTGGGAAGGTTTTAACTACAAGTTTCATTTTGCTAAAAGATATGGAGGGCTGGGGTTGAGGCTCAGTGGTAGAGTGCTTGCCTAGCACTTGTGGGGCACTGGGTTTGATTCTTAGCAATGCAAACAAAAATAAAAAGGTTCATCCACAACTAAAAATATATTTATATATAAAAAAATGTATGGATCCATTTATAACTTCTAGTGTGTACGCAATTCATGAGAGCATTTAAGAGGATGCTTCCTAGAAAAATAAATATGATGCTAATGATTAATTATATGTAATTATATATTGCTTATATATAATTATAAGTTAATAGATATCAGGTTTTCCACACAAAATCTGTCCATCGTCTTTCTTTCTGTTATTCTTCCCTCTGTGGTGAACCAGTACCACTATCAGTGCCACTGTCACAACCAGTGGGCTCTAATATACAATTTCTTCTGTGTAATGTGCCCAAAATTCTGAATCTCTGAGACACTATGACTGTCCAATATTGAATTTTAGTGGAAGCCTTCTTTCACCAATTTCACTGAAAAGCAGTATTCCTGCTGCCTGAATCCCAAGTCACAGAGCAAATAGGAATGCAGCCTTCCTCTAATCCACCATCCTGAATCTCCCATAGATGACCCTTTCCTGAGTCACCCCCATGTCTCTCAGGGGAACATCAACAACCCCCTCCACACTCCCCATCAGAGGAAATAGCTCGCCAGCCCCTTCCTCCCCAAACATCCTCAGCCCACAGCATATTTGTAGGGGACCTTCACAGCTGCCTCAGCTTTGCGATGATCATCTGCCCTGTAATATTTGGTGTTCTCCCCTGGTACTCATTGGTCACCACATTTTTTTCTGGCTAATTTTCCGCCTAGCTTTTTCTGAACCTCTATATCCCACCTCAGATTCCTGGTGACTAGAGGAAAAAATCTTGAGGTAATTGATGGGTTTTTGGCTAGAGAACACTCTCATAACAACCTAAAGATCTCTTGATAGAAGCTCAGATGCTGCAGCCCTTAGGCTTAAGAGTTAAGGCTTTCACCCTCAGCCTTTTGGGGGAGACAAGGCTTTCCCACTGGCAATTAAGAAATTCCTGGCAAGGGTGACGCCCTGTAGAAACTGAAGGCCAGCAATTATGAGATTTTGGGCCCTGGTGCCCATTAGGATAATGACTTATTTCTATCCCCTTACCATCTTACCTCTATCTCCAAAACACAGAACATCATGAAATCCTCAAGACTGAAAGGGTGCCCTCCATCTCTGGGTCAAGATGCCCTATTTAATGCCTGTTTGCCTCTCATGTGTAAAACAACAGCTTTCCTTACTCCTTAGCTGCCTGCCTGGTAATCTGTCCCTCTAAGACTTGCATCTGAAGTGTAAGAAAATCTGGTTTGTGATCAGAGGGGAAAAAAAAGTGCCACTTCTAAGTCCAAGCTTCAATGGTACCTAAATGGGTCTTTTCTCTTTACTTTACTCTGGGACTCTGCTCTCTCACTAATTTCTTTACTGAGTGATGATTGACATGCAAGAAAAATGGAAAAATCCCATCTGTGCAAGTTTTCTTTTTCTAGAGAATTTTTTCCTGAGGTTCACCCTCTCCTTGAACCTCATGGGCTTCTATATTCTTTAGCTACGTGGATGACTCTAATCTGATTCAAATTGCACTCTGGTCCGATAGATGTTCCATGTGTCCTATTACTAGGGTAATCACAGACATTTAATTTTTTTTTAACATTTTATTTTTTAGTTTTAGGTGGACACAATATCTTTATTTTATTTTTATGTGGTGCTGAGGATCGAGCTCAGTGCCTCATTCATCTCATTCATGCTAGGTGAGCACTCTGCCACTGACCCACAACCCCAGCCCCAACATGTAATTTTTAAAGTCTTCTTTTTAAGCTATTTTTTTTCCTGGTAAATTTGCCTTTGTTCCATACACTTAAATTTATATATTTTTGTTCTAATTAGTCATGTTTTATCTAACTGAAGTTTGTTTTAGCCCTCTGTTTTATACTGCTGCCTTCATTCAGAGACCAATTATTCAAAGGTGCATTCTCAATCATACTGGAAAAGGAAAGACCCCTTGAGGACCCCTTCAGATGGTCCTAAATGGAGACTAAACTGTAGTCGCCTGAAGCGATGGCTGCTTGGAGCAAAGAAGCCGCGGGAAGAAGTTTAGAGACAAACTGGAAACAAACAGCTCTTTATTCTGATAACTTTTCTCTCTGGCTCAAACTACACCCCGACACGCCGTCCACGCTCCTCTAACCACCAAAATGGCACAGACCTGATCAGCAATCTCGCTCAAGTCCCTCGAGATCTCTGGCCAAGTCCCTTGAGATCCCGGGCCAAGTCCTGTGAGACTACGGAAGGCACCAATGCCCAAACATTTCCAAAGCCCGTAGTCAACTGCAATCTTAGCCATGTCCCCAAAGAGGGCTCCTGCACTAAACAGTGATGATGTTGACACAGATCTTCCTCTTGGCTGGATAAGTGGCCATCTGAACCTTGATTCAGGGTCCAGGGGTGATTGATGGACCCTGTCCCAGCCATCCCCAACTGTACAGGCCTCCTCCAGGTCTATGGCCTTTATTCTTCAATGTATTGATCACTGTCACACCGAGGACATCTGTGACAGGCTCTGTTTTAATTTCTAAAGGGTTAAATCTGATAGAAAATGTGTAACAAGCATCTGTAGTTCTTTTGTCTCTTACCTGTGGGGAACGTACACATGGCAAAAAGCTATGCCATCTCTATTTCCTGTCTGTTTTCATGTAGGTTTGTGCACGACTGTGTGTTCTGTGCTCTGTCTACATTCATGCTGTGTCTTTATATCATTCATATGGCACCCAAACTGGCTTATAGATAAATGATTTGGTTTATAGATGAATTTAAAAAGAAATTAACCCAAATGATTTTTAGTTCCAATGACTTAAATAAACCTTTAACAAAAAGGTCAATTTAAATTATCCAAAATGATAAAAGTAAAGATGTCTAAAAATGACTAATCCACATGTTTTTCTAGGTGGTCAGCCTATCAAGAGTGTTGGTTTGTATAAAATGTTTGAAGTATTGTGCCTATGATTTTCCTTCTCAGAGAAAGATGACTTGAAACATTAACTAGGCTTGTCTGATATCTTGGTTTTCATTTTCATTGGTAATCAAAAGCAGTTAAAATGGGTAAAATAGATCTAACATAAATGCTATAAACATTCTATAAATGTGTTTGTTAGAGGTGATACGTTAAAATACAAAACATCAACTGCTAAATATAAATTCAAGTACTCTTGACTTCTTAAATTCTATAATCAACATCTGTAAAGTCTTTAAAATGATTATTTTACAACTCTGGCTCTCTTCATGGCATTTAATGTTATGTAACTGAATAAAGGTAACCTGTCATCAATAAGTTATACGGAAATTTTATGTCACTATAGTGGGATGGAAACTTAAATTTAAAAGTATTTTTAAAAGAGTAAAAGGGAGTCTGGTTTGTTTTTAGATTTTGACAATGTGAAACATAAAAACATTTTGCCAATTTTTCCACACACAAAAAAGAAGTTAAGAGCCCTCTGCATTTCTGTTTGGCTTTGCTTCGTATATAATATCATATTATATTAAATTTTATTCAGATAGGGTTAGGAAACAATATATGATAACTTTGTAGAATAACATTTAGAAAGAGGCAAAGATCAGTTTTAAAAAATATAACACTTTAGAATTTGCCAAGAGCCCTTTCTCACCTGAGATAAGGCTCTGCCTCTTATCCTACTCATGTTGAGATGGCTCCAAAGTAGACTAGAATTAAACTCATTTGAATGTATGTTCATCCTCAGAAAACTTGGAATGGAACCACCACTTGACCCAGTTATCCCACTCCTTGGTTTATATCCAAAGGACTTAAAATTAGTATACTATAGTGACACACCTACATCAATGGTTATAGCACCCCAATTCACAATAGCTAAGCTATTTAACCAATCTAGGTGCCCTTCAACAGATGAATGGATAAAGAAAATGTGGTATATATATACAATGAAATATTACTCAGCCATAAAGAATAAAATTATGGCATCTGTGGTAAATGGATGGAACTGGAGACTATGATGTTAAGTAAAATAAGCCAATCTCCCCAAACCAAAGACTGAATGTTCTCTTTGATAAGTGATGCTATCACACATTGGAGGGGGGAAGAATATAAGTTTATTGGATTAGACAAAGGAGGATGAAAGGAAATGAGGGTGGATGAGAATAATAAAGACAGTAGAATGAACTGGACATAACTTTCCTATGTTCATAGAAGAATACACAACTAGTGTGACCACAAGGATGGAAAGTTGTATTCCATGTATGTGTAATATGTCCAAATACACTCTAGTATCATGTATATCTAAAAAGAACAAATGAAAAAATAAAAAAGTTAAACTCATAAAAAGATAAATTAAAGTTATGTTCAAAAGAAAAATTTCTGTTGTAAAGATTACTGAGATCTCAAAATAAAAGGGGATATAATACAAAATTAAGTAAAGGTTTTTGGTAAGTAATAAAAGGTATTTAAAGTTTGTAAAATAAAGAAATATTTGTAAATGATTTTATATGTGATTGAGTTGATAAATATATGGATCTTTGTAGAATAAATAAATGGTTCTTTATGGAGGCTAAATGGATAGCAAAGACACATTAGTTTAATATAGAAATTATGCTTCCTGGTTCAAAGGTATTATATAACCTTTTTGCTTTTGTTAATTTCATTTTGTATTTTCCTTGTAAAACTTTAGAATCATTGTCTGTTAGTGTTTTTATGACCTAGTACTTCTCAGAGAACAGCCTAAGTTAATTTAAGACAATAAGTTATCACTTACAGGATTGAGAGGATATAATGCTGACTTCTAGTACTAATACTTATCCTAAATAATGATCCTAAGTAAATGAAAGAGATAACTGTAAAATTGTAGACATTAAAGTTAAACCCCTTACTCCTTCTTCAAGACTGGTGAAACTAGCCTATTGAATATTTAAAATAAAAACTTGAAGACCAAAGCCAAGGACGTAACAGGGGTAAGGAAAAAACAGTCAATGTTTTGACCCTTGCCCTCTAAGGTCAGCAGGACCCAGAGAATGATGGAACTAGTCTAAGGGACCTCAACTCTGGGAAGTCACCTGATCTCCTGATCGGGGACTGTGAGGACCCTAGAGAACAGGAAACCAAACAGTGCATATTTTGCATAGAAGAAGAATAATTGGAGAGGGAAATGTCCCTGATGCTTCCAAAGGTAGCCACGAGTGGTCAGGAAGACTCTGCCCAACCTGGCAGATGACATGACTGGTAGAGTGAAGCTAAAGAAGCCAAGATTCTTCTCTCAAGTTCCTAAGAGTGATCCCTGAGGAATCTCAACTGACCCTAAAAGTAGTTAAGAACAAGGTCTATTTTTGACCAATTTGGTCTGAAAGTCCTGACAGTCAAGTGTAACCAAAGTACAGCCATACATGGACATTTAAAAGGAAAAATAATCTTGGGATGTACACTTGCATCTGTCCTCTTAAAAGTAAGTAAAACTAGGTGGTTATAAAGAAAGGGTTCTTGTGCAGGAGAGTCTAATAACTACCACAAAGGACTCTTGACACAGTCACAAGTTTTTCCTGAGCCCATTTGAGCCTAATCGCACAAACCTACAAATCTTCCTCACCTTCTACATAGTCAGACTTGATCTGTGGTTCTGGCTTTCAATGTAGCCCCAAACACAGTATCCATTAGAGCTAACAATACAACTAATTCCCCTCTTAGTAGGACTGGGGATAACTGCTGGAGTGGATACAGTGATAGGAGACTGTCCTCCTCCCACCCCTATCCTCAGGGTTTGTCTGAAGATCTCTCTGCTAGTCTAGAGGCAATAGCAACAGGCCTAATTACCCTCCAGAACCAGGTGGACTCATTAACAGCAGCCACTCTCCCAAACTGGAGATGATTAGACCTATTTGCACCAAAAAGGGGACTATGTCTTTTCCTGGAAGAAAAATGCCCTTTTTATGTAAACCAACCTGGTATAGTTAGAGATGCAACAAAGAAATTAGCAGACTGTGCCTCCAGGATTAGGCAGCAACTGTCAGATTCAAAAGGGATCATGTTAAAATTTACAGCTTTATGTTTTGGTGCCATCTTTGGCAGGATCCCTTCTGATGCTCCTTCTAGCTCTGTTGTTCAGACCCATTCTGTGAAACCTACCATCAAAGTTTATCTCTTTTCATCCAGAGGCTGTCAAACTCCAGCTGGTGCTACAGCAGGGCTTCAAACCAATCCCACAAATGGATCCAAACGCCTCACTGTCTCATCTGGATCAGATAGGGTGAGAGGGTCCCGATCCCCAATTAGGCAGGGAGAATGACCCCCAATGCGTCTGAAGCAACTATAGGAGATGAGAACTCCAGCTCCTCAGCCATCTAAAAAGGATTCTGGGATCATGTCTCCTAGGGGAAAAATGAGGTAGGAGTTTAGGTTTGTTACGTTAGAGGATGCATGGTACAAGAAAAATGTGGGTTGGAGTACAATGTGGATGCTTATGGTAATTAGTCCCATTACCGTGACTACTCCTGCTATGGAGGGCTTATTGCCCATGGCAATTCCCACCACAGGTTCTGTATTCTATTTAGGTAAAAATAAATTAAACATTGGGAACCAAGGGGACATGATCTTCAATCAGGCCTGTGCAGAGAGGGGACAAAGGCATAGCTCAGCATGTAAGAGAAGACTCGCCAGACATTGGGACCTTGGGTCACACTATCTTGACCCACTCTGCTCTGCTTTCCCTTTCAATAAATCTATGCTCTGTTATTTCTGTGTTTCTTGATCACTCGTTTATTTGGGAAGTCAAGAACCTGGACCTCAGCTGGACATCGCACCAGTAACAGTTTTGAGGCATGATTTTTGGATTGTCAGTGATAGGCATTCCTGGTCTCCAAGACCATGTTTCTTGCTTTTCAGCAGTGATTGATTTACATTATAACCTGAATAATGTGTGGATGGACCTAGATCATCTACATTGTCCTTTCCAGCCCTTATGCCCTGTGATTAGGTCTAGGCAAAGCAGGAGGGCTCTTGTATCTTATCCAGATATGTTTAATACTGTTAGTATTAAATACATATTCAGTATTAAACATAATCACTATTCTGTAAACACCCCCTTCATCCTTTCTTAGATCAGTTAGCCAGAAGAGAACTGAAGAGGGTATTTTCTTTTTGTTCTTGGAAAGGTCTCACTTGAGTTATATGTGTTTCCTTTCTTCCATCTTGACCACATTCATTAGAGTCCTCTTTCCTTTCCTGTCATCCTGGTGTTTACATCACCAGATAGAATAAGATTCTGTAAACTGTCCCTGAGAGCAAAGATTTCGCTCAGGGTTTGGCTTGAAGCAGCATTTCTGTCATATTATTTCATTAGAAGTTTTCATTTTCATCATCATCCCAGGGAGGTGTGGGGACCTCTTAGGTTTCTGACCCAGAATATGCCGGGGGAAGGGAAGGGAAGGTGGGAGAGAGACAGTCGCAGGTCTTCTATGGGTGGTGTTTTGGGGCATATAAAGATCTCATCTCTAGTATCCTTAAATGGGATAGGAGCTAAAAGAAGGCTGGTTTTTCATGTCATAATGAAGGGCACAGTCAAGATGATAGATTAAATACTGAATAAAATTCCGGATGAAAGAAGCTTAGAAACTTGGGCTAGAGCTGTAGATCAGTGGCAGAGTACTTGCCGAGCATGCCTGGTTGGATCGCCAACATCTTAAAAAAAAAAAAAAAAAAAAGGAAAGTTCAGAAGTGTTATCTTGCACCTGACTCCTGCTCTGCTGGGAAACCTTCCCAGACATTGCTCCGGGATGCAATGGTTCATTTGGACCAACAGATGGCGACGGAGACCGAAATTTAAGTTGTCTTTCTTAACTTGCGCTGAGGCAGAGCTCCCCATGGAAACCCGACTTTTCATAGGGGCTTTCCAGAAGCATCCTCTGCCTCTCCTTCCTTTCTCACATTACCTCTATCTGCAAGGTTCTGACAGCGGCAACGGAGGGATATGGAAAACCAGAGACAGGAGAAGAGGTGGTGCGCAGTTTTCCAGGCCAGTCCCCACGACTGCTTCCTGTGGCCCCAATTCTAGGGCTTCAGGCTGGAAGACAGGTAGAGATCTGGGGCAATCCGTGCATTTTGTAGGTCCTAATGTAGTCCTGCTAGAGTGAGCTCCACCAGGGCAGAATTCTGCTCCTGCCCTCAGACCCCCGACCTTTTCTCCACTAATGTATTTCTACTGCCTAGTGCAGTTCCACTGAATAAAATATTTTTTGAAAAAAGAGTGAAGTAGAAACATTGAGGCCATGCTCCTCTGAATTGTTCATCTGGGTTCATTCAGGCACTTAGTGGCAGGGCCAGCTCTACAGCTCAGGTCTTTTGATTTCCAGTTTGGTTCTTGTTCCACCAGCTTGTAAAATCCCAATCATATTTCCATTTAGACTCTTTTAGTCCTAATTATTGAATGAAAGACTTCATCCTCTCTTAGAGCAGTTAGCCAGCACAGAACTGCACAGGGCATTTTTTAGTTTGTTTTGTTTTGTTTTGTGTTTTGGAAAGTTCTCACCTGTATTATATATTTTTCCTTGCTTGCATCTTGACTATATTCATTAGAGTCCTGTATCTTTTCCTCTCATCTTCCCCAGCTGAACAATTTAGTTTTTACATCTTATCTGAGTGTTTATCACCTGGTAGTTTATGTGTATGTGTGTGTGTCCCCTGAAGTTTTTCTTCTTTTTCTTTGCATTACAATTTTACATAAAGGTGTAATTCATTGGGATATATTCATAATTGCATGTAATATAATTTGCTTGATTCCCTAAGGTTTTTCTTAACTTCTGTACTATGAATCCTACCAATCTGAGGGACAACTAGCTTTTGTCTTCTCTGACAAAAAATGGTGGTATATTCTGTAGGAAAACATGGGGTTGAGGCCAGAATTCTCCATTTGTCTCTGGTTCAGGAAATGTTTAGAGCATATGATATGAGGAACAGGATGGACACCACATAGAGGAAATTTCATGATGATGCGAAACAGTTTGGGAGACATGAATGCTGGGTGTTACATGTCTTACATAATTTTTTTTTTTTTTTTTTTTTTTTTCTGCTTGCCTCTTCCACCTTGTTCCCTACAATTATCCAACCAACTTACTCTGTTCCAACCACACTGGACTTTTTCTTTAAACACATGAAGCTCACACCTCTTTGCACCCTCTCTTGCCTCTAACGCTCATCTCTGAGATCTTAACAGAATTTTAAAATACCTATTTGTCACATCTGTTGAAATCTAAGCTCCATGAGGCAGGGACCATGCCCGTTTTTCTTCTTCTATGTTACATTTGTCACCCCTGGTAGAGTGGTAACGGGTGGCAAAATATTTGATTTGAAAAACATTGTAGCATGCTTATCCCAATGGAATACCTACACAGCAGAGGTAGCTATTTTATCTATATTTTCAGCATACAGAGCAGCACATTTTAGGCATTCAGTAAATTGTTATTGAATTCATGTTGAATTCTTCTGATTGATTTTTGAACATTTTGAGTTTGAAAAAACAAAAATCAGAATGCTATAGGTAATAGGGACAGGGCAAAAGCAACAGCAGACTATGGAAAAAATTTCCTTATGTGAACCCCAAATTTATCCAGATACTCACAATAGTGGTACGAAGGGCATGTCTGATTAAAGAGAGTTCTCTGTTCTCAGTGGATTTCCAGTCCTTTGCCATACATGATATATAAAGAATGAATAAATTTGCCAAATTAATTAATTCAAAGACTTACATGAAGATTTTATTTGCTTAATAAAAATGTAAAGGAATTACGCAGTAATTCATTAGGAGAGTGCAACTGAGGGGGTTAAAATATGACTGTTTGTCTCATTTTCAGATATTATAAGTACTGTGAAAGCACTTATTTTCTTCTAAGAGAGGGGTCCTGCTGTGCTACCCAGGCTGGTCCTGAACTTCAAGTAGCTGGGACTACAGGTGTGTGCCACAGCACCTGGCTTTGAAAGTACTTAAACCAGTTAATCCCTATCTTTAACTAAGTTCATATTTGATACTAATAGGTAGCATAAATTAAAATTTGGTGTTAATCTGCAGGACAATTGTAGAGTATTGTGGTCACTGTCACTCTTCCAATTCCATCCACAGCCCTCAGGCTTGTTCTTGGTAATGTATTTGATGGATTTACAAAGGCTGTATTATTTGAAATTATGGGATTTCATTGTTTCAATATTTTGCTCAAACCCTTATTAATATAAATTACTGAAGTATTTATATGAAGTTTAAGACTGATATCAAAGGCACATCTTTAAAACAAATGATAAACTGTGATGTTGGGCAAATTACCTGGTTTCCTTATTGGAAATTTAGATAATAATAATCACCCTATAGTTTATTCAGGTTACTTGTGAAAAGATATTTTAAATATGCAGTGTCAGGCACATGTTAAGATTTTAAAATGATAGTTGTTATTGTTTATACTAATAGAAACAGTTGTTATAATAATAATTACATGTCTATTCTTCTCTGGATTAGATTTAGATTTTGAAAAACTCCTGTTAACTTTCAGCTTAACCTGATCTACTTCTTGTTAATCTATTTTACCTTCTGCTTGCTGCTGGAACTGGGGTACCCGTAGGCTCAGAGGTGTCAAGTCATCCTTGTGCAACTATTCCTAAGGGCCTCCTCTGAATGCCACGTAAGATACATGTGTTGCAAACAGACACAGTTGATTAAATAACTCAGTGAACTTTTCTCAACTATTTTCTCATCTCAGCCTCTGTTTTGTCCCCTTTAAAAATGCATAACACAGCTTTGTCTTGGGGTTCTAGTTTTTTTTTCCAGGATCTATAATTAATATGTCATAGGCACAAAATTTTATTTTGTCTGAATACCAATGGTATCAAAGAGAAAATGTCCACATGTTAAAGGTAAGATGACTGGGGTTAATAGAGAAAATGTAATTTGTCCAGAGTCACAAAGTCAATAATTCTTCAATGTGATACAAATACATTTTTCTTAAAATCTGTTTCCTTTCATATTGTGTATCAGTGGTCATAGTGCTAAATCTAGGGAGAGAAAATGAAGAGCTCTTAGATAATAATTTTATGTCCCGTGGAATAGCATTACACTTCTTCTTGCCTTCTAGCTTCCTTAGCCACCATCAAACCTCAAACATCAGAAACATAATTTAAATCAATGTCACAAGAAGACATGCCTTGAGTCATGTTCTGGTTCCTGAATCTTCCTAACATGTCTTCAGCATTTCACAAAGTTCAGTGACACCTGAAGATGATCTACCACTAGACACCTGGTAGGTGATTAATGGATAATGTTTCTACAATTTTTTGTTTTATTTTTTATTTATTTAGTTTTAAATTTTTTATTTGTTCTTTCTAGATAAACCTGACAGCAGAGTGTGTTTTGACATAGTATACATACATGGAGTATAACTTATTCTAATTAGGATCCCATTGTTGAAATTGTACATGATGTGGAGTTTCACTGGTGGTGTATTCAACAATGTATAATTTTTGAGTTGATAACTTTCATTAAAAATGTTTACCCAGAGACAAATGAGAACTGAAGTCTTAAGGTTGATTGGTTTCTTCCCTGGGAACTGTCCAATCCTAAAATTCATAGGAGATTTCCATTTCATCTCCGTGAAGTGAAATGTCAGGTCAATTGGTAGCAGCTGTGCTGAATGCCACACACTTTTGTTAAATTGCTTCTGTTCCAAGTTTGGAAAGATGACTGTGATAATCCCCAGGAACCCTTGGAGAGAAGCTGGAGTTGTGATGGTGGTTCTCATGGTGCTGAGGACTCCCATGGCTCATGGAAGAGATGCCCCAAGTAAGTGCGGGACAGCTGCTCTTCAGAGCCCAGATTTGGAAATAATTTCTTGGGGGCTCTGGGGCTTAAGCTTGGGTCTGTTGTTTTTCAACAAACCACAGGTAGAATTTAGAAGAACTCTTACAAGAGTCCTGATTTCTCCTTCTTAGAGTCTTGCTAGATTTCTTTTTTCAACCTCTGCAGTGGAATGGAGGCTAATTTCTTTAAAGGACTTTGGGATCTCAGAATTGGAAGACAAAGACAAAGTACATTTCTATACCAGACACAGTACAAATGCAAATGAGATAATTGAGAAGCACCAGGTAAGTTAAAAGAACTGGCCAAGCCGGGCGCGGTGGCGCACGCCTGTAATCCCAGCACTTTGGGAGGCTGAGGCAGGAGGATCGCGAGTTCAAAGCCAGCCTCAGCAATGGCGAGGCACTTAGCAACTCAGTGAGACCCTGTCTCTAATAAAATACAAAAAAGGGCTGGGGATGTGGCCCAGTGGTCTAGTGCCGCTGAGTTCAATCCCCGGTACCAAAAAAAAAAAAAAAAAAAAAAAAAGAACTGGCCACTCTGGGGACTTTCTGGGCCCAATAGTGTTCATCTACTTCAGGGCTTGGGACTGGAGAAATTCAAGACAGCTATGGTCTCTGGAGCTTTAGTACCTGAAGAGTACAATTGCCCATGCCTTGGGGCTAACAGTGGGGTCAGATGACACTGTGGAACTTGGGAGGCAGAATGGGGTATGGACAAGCAGTGACTGTTACTAATTCTGGGCTAATTCGGTACTTGAGTCAGTATTCGTGGTGAATGGGGGCTATAAGGATGGTGAAAGAAGCCAAAAGGATTGATATTTATTTTGCACCCACTAAATCTCAAGCTCAGTAGTGATAGTGTTATATCAATTGTCTCACTCAGTCTTTCTAAAACATATACACACCCAAATTGATGACTCTGGGGATGTATTATTATGGTATATTTTTATACTAGTTATCAGGAAAATCACACAACACAGACATTATAAAACACATAGACAACAAAAATTATAAAGAAATATCCCAATAAACACTAATCAAGTTGAACATGTGTGAATATTACCAACACCCAAATGACTCTTGTTTGCTCCTTTCCAATCATACCCATTTTCACTTTCCAGAAGTACTATTGTGACTCTTTTAATGTGATTTTTTGCTCATTATTATAGTTAGCATATATATGAATCATCCTTAAACAATATAGATTAGTATCCCCCCCCCTAAATATTCTATAAATGCTGTGTTCTGACTTGCTTCTTTTGCTCAATATTATGTCTGGGAAGACTTGCCACACATCTTTGATGCAACATTCATCCATTTTTGTTGTTGGGTACTATATTCCATTTTATGAGGGCTTAGCAATGTACTTAACCTGTCCTTATGTGGATGGATGTTTGGGCTGCTCTAACTTAAAAGAAAGTGTATCCTGGGATCCTGGAACATTTGGGTCTGCATTTCTCAAGACTAAAATATATGCTTCAATTGGAATGGTCTGCCTATCTTCAACTTGACAAGACAATGTCCAACTTTTAATCAAATTAGCTGTTCATAGGAAAATCCAATTCTTGACAGCTTTTGGTATCTTAGATTTTTGGTATCTACTTAATGTTTCCCTGTCTGTTGAGTGTGTAGTGGTATGTCACTATATTTTTTATTTGCATTTCTTTGATTACTAATTAAAACCAGCAAGTTTGCATAGGTTAATTGTTCACTGCTATTTATTTTTAAAAATTTGTTCTCTTTAGATATACATTACAGGAGAGTATATTTTGACATATTATATGTACATGGAGTATAACTTATTCTAATTAGGATCCCATTCTTGTGTACAGGATGTGGAGTTTCACTGTGGATACATGAACAGAGAAAAGTTATGTTTGATTCATTCTACTGTCTTTCCCAGTCCTGTCCCTCCTTCCTTTCCTTCATTCCTCTTTGTCTGACCTACTGAACTTCTATTAGTCCCCATATTTACCTTTTTCTCATTTATTTCAAAAAGATAAAATATAGATTTTGAATCAAGAGCATCATCAGTATGTGCTTTGAAAATATTTGTACTTTTGGCTTGTTTAATTATTTTAATGATATCTTTTGATGAACAGAAGCTGTTAATTTTAATGAATTGAATTTATCAATCATTTTATTTATGTTTAGTGCTTTTAATGACTTAAGAAATCTGTCACAACTCCAATATCATGAAAATGTTCTCTAGTTTTATCTCCTGACAGATTTGTAGCATTTCATTCATACTTAGGTCTACGGTGTATGTGATACAAGAAATATGCCTAATTTCTTCTCCCCCTTCTGTTATATAACCATTTATTAGAACATGGTTACTAAATCTATGCACTATGAGTTGTACATATTAAAAATTATAAAAATAAAAAAAATTAAAAAAAAAAAAAAAAGAATAAAAATAAAGTATTCATTCCTCACTGACCTACAGTGCCTCCCCTGTTGTAAATTTAGTCTAAATAGATACATGAGATTTATTTTGGAATATATTATGCCATCTATTTGTTTATGTGTGTGCCAATAACATGGTGTTTAATCGCCATCTTTGCCTTATGAAACTTTATTGCATTTTAGAATCAGCTTGTAAATTTTAAGTAATAACAAATTGGTAGAAGTTTTAAATTATACCCACAGAATCCATAAGACCATTTGGGATAATGTCATCTTTATAATTTTGAATTTTCCAATTCATGTACTCTGTGTTTATTTAGGACCCTTTTGATGTATCTCATGAATTTCAATATTTCCCTTTTAGAATTTTTGTATATTTTTATAAGACTCAATCATAATTTTTCACAGTATAATTAAAATCTGATTTCACATTTGTTGCTCATCTATATGTAGAATATTTTAAAATGAATCTCGTATCCAGCCACTTGCTGAACTCTCCTTACTTTAAATTCTGTTAGTGGATTATTTAGGATTTTTGTTATTTACCGATCAAGCATATGAAAATGCTGGCATTTTTTCCTATATTACAAACATTATTCCATGATTTTCCTTGCTTGACATTTTTATTTTTTCCAATAAATGATCAATGCAGGATTTGAGGTAGAGAAATCAGTTCATTCATCCTGGGAATAAATTTCTGAGGGTTTGGAGCAGATTTTATTTAGTCTGGTCTGTGTTGTCATGTTCCTTTCCTCCCTGTGTCTCCCTCAACCAAGCACAGGGTTATTTGGGGCACGAGCCTGAGCTAATCTAACTGGCCTGGTTCTCCTGCAGAGGATTTCGTGTACCAGTTTAAGGGCACCTGCTACTTCACCAATGGGACTCAGCGAGTGAGGCTTGTGGCCAGACAAATCTACAACAAGGAGGAGATCCTGCGCTTTGACAGTGATGTGGGGATGTTCGTGGCTGTAACAGAGCTGGGGCTGTCAAGTGCCAAGAATTGGAATGCCCAGAAGGACCTCCTGGCCGAGTATCGGGCCCACGTAGACACTTTGTGCAGACACAACTATTACCAGACAGCTTCCTTCACTGTTCAGCGGAGAGGTGAGTTTAGGACTGATCAAAGTGCCTCACCTCTGAACTAGTGTGGAAGGCCTGTGGGGAAGGCGACTCTTGGGATTCCTAAGATTTTGGTAAGATTGGTAGGGCATTTGAATTCAAGGAAAATGTGTTGAAAGACTTGGCAAAACAGAGTTGGGAGAGTGTGTTAGTCAGCTTTGAGTTACTGTAATAAAATGCTTGAGATAATTAACTTACATAGAGGAGAGGTTTATTTTGATTCACAGTTTTAGTCCATGGTTGGTTGATACCACTGATTTTGAGCCTGTGGTGAAGTAGCACAACATAGTGGGGGAAATACAGAGAAGGAAAGCACTGTTATTTGATTTTATTCTGTGAAAAATCACAGACTGTCCTTAAAGCAAGACAACTAGGACATTATTAGGCAGAATAATCTTAAGGGACCATGAAGGTATATGCATTGCTGACATATATATTTATAAAAGGGAAACTTTTATTTATTTATTTTTCATTTAAAAATCAACATATAATATTGGTACTTACTTATGAGGTGCAGTATTGTAATTCAACACAATGTGCTATGATCAAATTGGGGAGACCAGCATTTCCATTTCATGTAATATTATCTTTTCTATGTGTTTGCAACCCAAACTCTTCTGAAGTTATTACAAAGTGTGTAATCAATTACTGTGGACTCTCCTTGCCCTGTTGAACTATCTAACATTAGAAGTGCTCTGCTCCAAGTATGTTTGGTTCCCATTATCCACCCTCTCACTATTCCTTTCCCAGGCTGTAGTGACCTCTATTCTACTCTCTATGTCTATGTGATCAACTTTAAAAAAAAACAACAACAACAAAAAAAAAAACTTCCACAAATGGGTGAAATCTTTGGTATTTGTGAACACTAATTAATATGTGCTGTTTTTTCCACTTTAGTATCAAAGGAGGGACTTAAGCCCACGGTGTGACCCTCTTTGCTGCCTTCTTCTCTGACTTTCTCTTTTGTTGTCATTCATCCTAGTGGAGCCTGTAGTCACCATCTCTCCAGCCAGGACACAGCCCCTAAACCATCACAATTTGCTGAT
Source organism: Tamias sibiricus (assembly GCA_025594165.1). Taxonomy (NCBI): domain Eukaryota; kingdom Metazoa; phylum Chordata; class Mammalia; order Rodentia; family Sciuridae; genus Tamias; species Tamias sibiricus. The sequence goes on from CM046666.1 coordinate 31,991,325, forward strand.
CTGCTCGGTGTCAAATTTTTATCCTCGACAAGTTAAAGTCAGATGGTTCCGGAATAAAGAAGAAGAGACTTCTGGAGTCGTGTCCACACCACTTATTCAGAATGGGGATTGGACCTACCAGATTCTTGTGATGCTGGAAGTCACACCCCAGCATGGAGATGTCTACACTTGCCACGTGGAGCACCCCAGCCTCCAGAGCCCCATCACAGTAGGATGGCGTAAGGGCCAGGTCATTGATACCAGAGGTGCAACTGAGAGAAGCAAGGGCAGGGAGGACTTTGGGTCTTGTGGGCATGGGGTCCCTCCTTTTTTCTGCTGTGTTGTACACATTCATACCTTCTCTCCTACACAACTCCTGGGGTCATTTCTGTGCTGAGAGTCATGGCGGCCTGAGATCCTATGGTCTCCAGTCAAAAGGCACCTGCTGAGCACTGACCTCCTCTCTTCCCAAGACATTAGTGCTTTGTGTAACCTGATCCCCAGGCTGAGGGTCAGCTTGGCAGTGTATCTTCTGAAGGGGTGAAATTCTGGGCTTTGACATTAAGGCTGGTGTTTGGGGATGGTCTCTGGATTTTCAGATGGACCTACCCTGGGGACCCTCTCTCTCTCTTTTTTCCCAAATCCTCACTGTTCCCCTGGGGTCTCTTCATGGTCTTTACCCTCTTCTGTTGGGTGATGATATAAGAGACACTTCTTATATCTTGGGTTGGACTCCAGGCTTCCAGATGAGGACTCTGTGGGATGTGGGGACAGTCACTGATGCATAGGCTTCTACTTCACAGGGGCACTGTCAGAATCTGCCCAGAATAAGGTGCTGAGTGGAATTGGGAGTCTTGTGCTGGGACTGATCTTTCTTGGCTTGGGCCTTATTGTCCACTGTTGGAATAAGAAAGGTAAGTCACCGCTAGAGAAAATGGAGAAGACTGGTGCTAGGACTAAGTTTTTCTGTTGTAACTTTCCTTATCCCTGTAGGAAAGGGGAACCAAATAGGGATAGAAGTAGATTGCAGAAATTAGGGAGAAGATGAGTCCTCCTTGTCCCAGGTCAAGTTTGCTTCATCACAGAGGACAGTGGTGGAGGGTTATTTTTAGACAGAGAACAGGCAGTTGTTAATATGTGACTTCTTTAAAGATGCAGAGTCTCTGCTCACTACCGTCAGTGGCTGACTCAGTGACTTTGGGGTGACCTCCCTTCATGACAGTGAAACCTAGGTGCACATGGAATGGAGTAGGAGAGAGAGCAGTCTGGACATTCTTCTCATTTTCTTTTGGAACTTGAGACAAAGAGACAGAGAAGCAACTCTCCCTGTGCCCAGGTTAAGGAGCTTTACTTTCCCTTTCTCTTTTTATTCCTGTTGATGATAGAACAACCCAAAGCTCCACCCACAAGAAACACACCTACTCCTCTTGCCCAGAAATGTGCCACATGTAATATGCCAAAGGAGTTGGCTGGGTTCGACTCGCTTCAGTTACTTTGTTCTTGGCTTCATGCCACAGTCTTTCTCATGTGAGTTTGTTTGGAGGAAAATTTTGGAACATTCCACAGAGTCTCTGCAGGAAACTTCAGGGATTGTTCTTCAGAACAACACCCAACCCTGGAAATTCAGTGTTGCTTGTACAATGCTCCCAGGACCCCAGATTACAGAGTGCTGCTGAGCTTGAAGTTAGGTGTGATGACAGGAGGTCACAGTTCTTACCTGTCAGGTTAGTCTGTGACCTGTGCTTCTCCAAAGCACTTAGACTGGTGATGGAACTGGGGCTTTCTTCCACATGTCCCTGCAGAAGCTTTGTGTTCACTTTAGCATCAGGTACCAGGAGAGATGGTGAGGAGTGGGTGGTTGTACAAAATTACCCTTAGTGTTCTGAGCTGCAGAGAGGTCCCAGGGGTACTGGGCTGGGGGGCTGACTTTCCCTAAGGATTTAACTTACAACTTTTTTTTCCCCCTCTCTTTCAGGGCTCATGCACTGATTCCAAACGTTTTCCTTCCAGTTACCCCTTTTCCATGATCTACTGTTGTCTTCACCCTTGTGTACCGTTCCTAGCCTCCCTTCTCTCAGGCCTGTGAGGAGTCCACCTCGGCCAGCCCTGTCCCCCACCAAGATCTGAGTCCCACAGTGCCTGAGCAGCAGGTGCCAGGCCCTCTTCATATATATATATATATATTATATATATGAATTATATATAATTTTTAGTTGTGATGGACCTTTGTTTTATTTATTTATTTAGATGTGGTGCTGAGAATTGAACCCAGTACTTCACACATGCTAGTCAAGTGCTCTACCAGTGAACCAAAACCCCAGACCCCAGGCCCTCTTCTTTCCACTGCTTTCCACCCAACGCTGGGAGCTCTGCTCGCTGTGCTTCCTGCTGCATCTGTTTGGGCCACGAGTACTTTCAACAATTTTCTGATCTTGTTCTCTGTCTGAAGACTTCCCATGAATTAAATGTCAAACTTCTTTCAATATATTTTTTTTCAAAATTCCATAGATCTGTGAGTCCCTTGTGTTTCTGATTCTGATTGAGTGAAAGTGGTGGTGGGAGAGATTGACAAAGAAAGCACCAGATTCTAGGGGGCTAGTTCAGTGATGCGCCAAAGGTGAGGAGACTAGGGGAAGTCAAGGGTCCTCATACCTGGCCTAATTCAGGTGCCATGTAAGAATGTGAAAAGATGTGAAAACATTCAATTGTCCATCATCTGGGGACTTGGAGGTTGGGATTGTGTGCAGCAGTCTTTCCTGGATTCTACTGCAGTCTGATGCACTTTACATATTTGAGCTATAGGAATTATTTTTGCCAGTCATATTACCTAGCAACACCTAACACTACAAATTAATCAACTTTGCCCCACAAATGTCTCCTGGCATTGTTACTATGTACACGGAGGCAAAGACAATGACCATGGATTGCATCTGAACTACCAGATTATATATTTGCCAGTGGGAGAAAATAATATGTTGATTGCATATGATGGAAAGTCCACTAATACCATCTTAAGGAAAAAATTAATCTTTTGGCATATAATTTAAAAGTTCATACATGAATTTGGCTTCTGAAAAATGCTTAGATGAATAATTAAATTGAGATTGTGTTCTCCTTTTTCTCTTATCTTCTTCCTTTCTCTCTGACCTTTTCCTTCTGTCTTTACTCTCTTCTCTCAATGTACTTCTTTTTCTACTCTGTATCTCTTCATCTGTCTCTTTATTATTTACTCTTGGTACTGGGATTGAACCCAGGCACACTCAACCACTGGGCCACATCCCCAGCCCTATTATGTATTTTATTTACAGACAGGGTTTCACTGAGTTGCTTAGTGCCTCACCATTGCTGAGGCTGGCTTTGAACTCGAGATCCTCCTGCGTCAGCCTCCTGAGCCTGGCTGTCTCTTTGTTATCATAGCACTTTTCTTTATCTCGGTCTATCTGAAGGATCCTCTCTCTGTTAATATATTAGATGGCTTTTTAAATTTTCTTCCATTTTCATTCCTCCATGAATTTCTCTCTCACATGTCTTTTATTTACTCCCAGCATTAGAATGTCTTGCTGTCTACCTCTTTTTTTCTTCTCAATCCATCCATTGGCCTGTGTGCTCATGGTCATTTCTTTCTGTCATTCTACTGTCCATTATCCTTTCCCTTGTCTGTATTCTCTCTTTAGGTTTATCTCTCTGCCTTTCTCTGTCCATCCTTGTGTGTGTTTCTTTCTCTCTTGTTTGTGTTCTCTGTGTTTGTCTGAGTAATGCTTTTCCTGACAGTTCTCCTTATTTTCTCCTCTGGAAATATGGCTATGAAGAGCAATATCTCAAAATTTCAGTTTATTGGGGGCTGGGGTTGTGGCTCAGTGGCAGAGCCCTCGCCTCGCATGTACGTGGCCCGGGTTCGATCCTCAGCACCACGTAAACATAAATGCATTGCATTGTGTACAATTAAAGTGAATAAACAAATATTTAAAAAAATTTCAGTTTATCACTGGAATAGTAAGAGACCAAATATGTTAACCACAGTTTAACAATCTGGAGAAAGCCCTGATGGAGTGACATTCCAGTTTCTCAGCCAATCATTTTAACCATGTGATGTAGGACTCCAAGTCAGACCTTAGTTTTGAACCAATTTATATGGCAGAAAGGCAGATTATTTTTTTCTCCAAAAGGAAAAAATGTATGAAAAAATGTGGGGGGCCAGCCTCCACAGAAATGGAAAGGGTTAATCCAGTCGGGCTGATGAAGAAAGTAGGCACAATGGAAGGGATGCACATGAGTCAGGTTGCAAAAATTCCTTGCTTTACTTTTTCTTTCTTGCAAGTATATAAACACACTTCAAGGCAGCCCACATTCTATTTTTTTTACATACAGTCACAAGACCCAGGGAAGCAGCAACATTCTTATCTTTTACCTAACCTCTCAAGGTTTTGTACCAACATACTGTTTTGAATCTTCTGCGATTTGGTTACGTTTATCTGCAGTAGTCTGAGTTCAAATTTGTCTTAAGAATTCCTTTTAGCCATCCCCCCCCCACACCTGCACAATTGCCTGGAATACAAAGCACTTTCTATCATGGTCTTGTTTACAGTCTAGGGGCAGAAAAAAAGGGAGGCATAGCCAGATGCTAGTCCTGAAGGACTTGTCTTAACTAACTTGGATGTAACTATTCTAAGTTATCTTGAAAACAAAAGAAGTCCCTTTCAATTACAAAGAGACTCTAATAGCCTCTTCTTGGTGCATAATGATTATAACAAAAGAGGTTAAAATAATTGGCATTTATTAAGCTGTTTCTCTCTAGTAATTTGTATTAGTAATAATAATAATAATAAAGGAATGTTAATAAAATTCCAGCCACGGATTCCACAAGACTTTAAGTTTCCAAATGTTTCACTCTATTGAGATAGCGACATCTGGTGGCCATATGTGAGAACAAAAGTAAGAATAGGAAAAGTAAGAATGTTGTTGTGAGAACAACAGTAAGAATAGGAAGTAGCAAGAACATAAATTAACTCTTATAGCGCCGTACAAGAGTAGCATTTCTCAAGCAAAGAGGAACCAAGTTCGACTCCCCGAATTAACGGGAAGGAACTCAGGTTCAAACTCATTTGCACAAATGAGGAAGAACTCGGCTTCGACCCCCCCTAGGTAACAGTGTGTGTGTGTGTGGAACCTGGGATCAATTCCAACATAGTGTGAGAGATGCCACAGAAAAAAGAGCAAGGCTGGATAGATAATAACAATAGTAGTAAGAACCATATTACTATCATAAACCATTATATATGAAGTCTCCTTCTCTGTTTTTTTTTCTACCCATTAAAAGTTTGTTGCTCCATACTACCAAAAGCATTATACAGATTTAATGCAATTCCAATCAAAATCCCAATGTCATTCTTCAAAGAAATAGAAATAGCAGTCATGAAATTCATCTGGAAAAATAAGAGACCCAGAATAACCAAAGCAATCCTGAGCAAGAAAAGTGAAGCAGGGGGCATCACCATACCGGACTTTAAATTATACTATAGAGCAATAGTAACAAAAAACAGCATGGTATTGGCACCAAAACAGACTGGTGGACCAATGGTACAGAATTGAGGATACAGAGACTAATACATATAATTACAGCTATCTTATATTAGACAAAGGTGCCAAAAATGTACAGTGGAGAAAGGATAGCCTCTTCAACAAATGGTGCTGGAAAACTGGAAATCCATATGCAACAAAATGAAATTAAACCTTTATCTCTCACCATGCACAAAACTCAATTCAAAGTGGATAAAGGACCTAGGAATTAGACCAGAGACAATACACCTAATAGAAGAAAAAGTAAGCTCCAATTTCCAACATGTTGGATTAGGCCCCAAGTTCCTTAATAAGAATCCTGTAGCGCAAGAATTACTACCAAGAATTAATTAATGGGATAGATTTAAACTGAAAAGCTTCTTCTCAGCAAAAGAAACAATCAGTGAGGTGAATAGAGAGCCAACTAATTGGGAACAAATATTTAATACATGTACATCAGATAGAGCATTAATCTCTAGAATATATAAAGAACTCAAAAAACTTTACACTAAAAAAACAAATAACCCAATCAATAAATGGGCTAAGGAATTGAGAAGACACCTCTCAGAAGAAGATACACGATTGATCAACAAATACATGAAAAAATGTTCAACATCGCTGGCAATTAGAGAAATGCAAATCAAAACTACTCTAAGATTTCACTTCACTCCAGTCAGAATGGCAGCCATCAAGAACACAAGCAACAATAAATGTTGGAGAGGATGTGGGGAAAAAGGCACACTCATACATTGCTGGTGGGACTGCAAAATGGTGCATCCGTTATGGAAAGCAGTATGGAGATTTCTTGGAAAACTGGGAATGGAACCATCCTATGACCCAGCCATCCCACTCCTGGGTCTATTTTCAAAGGACTTAAAAACAGCATATTACAGTGACACAGCTATCTCAATGTTTGTAGCTGCACAATTCACAATAGCTAGGTTGTGGAACCAACCTAGATGTCCCTCAGTAAATGAGCGGATTAAGAAAATGTGGTATACACACACAATGGAATTTTACTCAGCAATAAAAGAAAATAAATTAATGGCATTTGCAGGTAAGTGGATGAAGTTGGAAGACATAATGCTAAGTGAAGGTAGTCAGTCTCAAAAATCCAAGTACCAAATATTCTCTCTTATATAAGGAGGCTATTTCAAAGTATTGTTGGATGGGGGTACATAGGAGGATTAGAGGAACACTAGAATGGTCAAGGGAAGGGAGGGGAGGGGAGGGAGCAAGAGGGGAGGGGAGGGGGAGAAAAGAAAAAAAAAAGGTGGTTGAATGAGACGGATATAATTTTCCTTAATGCATGATTGAAGACCTGAATTGTACGAATATACTTTGTATATAAACAGTTGTATGTAAAAAGATACTAAATATATGCACTATGAGTTGTACATATTAAAAATTATAAAAATAAAATTTAAAATAAAAGTTTGTTGCTGGGGAATACAGCTCCGTGGTAGAGCCCTTGCCTAGCATGCATGAGGTCCTGGGTTTTTGATCCTCAGCCCCCACACCCATGATGCTTCAAGTATAATTTATATAGTTTTTATACAACCGAAGTTTCATTTGAGCCATTATAGAAAGACAATTTCAAATCATATCAACTTCCAAATCCAAGCTCTCTGGTTATATGAATTTCTCTTTATTTTCTTTGGGTGATTCTTACTGACCCTTTGAATTATAGTTAAGGGATAAACTCATCTACCTTCAAAACATGAGGAAATAATAGCATAACAACAATAAAAGCACAATCAGCAATCCATACTTTTGCTCACTATGAAGTGGTATTTGATAATCTGGGTGAAATCAGTTTCCCATTGCTAATTTATGCAACCTATTACCAGATGGAGGAGGAGGAAAGCCACTAGGACACAAATGCAGTGGCTACTGGAATTATATAATAGAGCAAACCCACACTCATTTCCAACACAGACCTGCCAGTACTATGTACTTTGGAGGAGTCATCAGGGAAAATAAAGTTGTCCAAAGTTTAAGGCAGATACATATGAGATTTGTTATATCCAAGTAAGTCTGATTATAAACACTTACAGGTATGGATCCCCAGGATGTCCTGCTACTTGGTTTTTTCTAAAAAGATTTTAGTAGTAGCTTAGCTTCTTGGAGTCCTGACATTATTTATATTTAAATAATCAGATCATATTCTTTTGAAACGTTATGTCCTATGGTATACAGTAAGTGCTTAGTAAATATTTGCTGGTTGCCCCATGAATATCTCTTTATCATGGGTTCGCCTATTCCTAGACAATTTCTACTTTTCTTTGGTATGTATTTTTTTGAACTCCTGTACCAATACCACATATTTTATCATACACTTTGATGTCTGTAGTGTCTCCTTCTCTTGCTCATGATGGCAAAATTTTCTTGGCTATTTTGTCACATTGACACATGTAGTGGTAATGATGGCGGGGTATCTCCATAAAACAGAATTGCATTATTATTTTTCAGTGTTAAATTTTGTGTTTTGATATTTTCCTGTTTTGGAATATACAATAATTTTTTATCTAAAAAATGTTTTATTTACTACCTCTACTTTTTTTTTACATACTATGCGCACTTCTAAACATCTGGGAATCCTAGATATTTCAAATATGGACTTAAGTTTGTCCACTATGTACATAGTAGTATTGAGTAAACTACACACATGTAAAATGGTTATACCTGAAAGTGTCTTCTAAGTAGGATCATCCTGGCCTAGAATCCTTTATTTCTTCCACTTCTTATCCTGTGTCACATCTGTCACATCTGAGTGTCACATGATGTGATGTTACAATTTCACTTTCAAAAATCCTTTTCAGAAGACTGCCTTTCTATGAATTTTAACATAAAATTTACAAAATGTGGTAGTTTGCTAATTCTACTTTTGCCATATGTTGGCAACCTCTTTAATATCTACAGACTAGATTCTGTAAAATTAGGACTCCTATTTCCAGTGTATATACAATACAACAAAGTTAAACAAAATGCACATTTCAGGGCAATGGGCAAGCTGAAATTTTCTATCACACTGTAACAAAACACTTTTTGCAACTTCTTCCTTCCCACCTCCCTCAACCCAATGAGCATGTACAGAGAGTATTCTGTGCAGAGGTGGTTTAACACAGTATTTTATTTCAAACACAGTATTTCCCATCAGTTGTTAAAAGAAATTTACAAAAATTTGTATTCTATTACGTCTGCTCTTAAATTCATCAAGCGCTTCTAAATATATAGAAGGACTAGATATTCCATATAAGAACATGTCCACCTTGCACACAGCACTAGGAAATAAAATTGTACACATAGCAATGGTTATAATCAGAGGTATCTTCTAATCTGATTATTTTGTCCTTGAACCTTTTCCTCCTCACTTCCTTCTCTCTACTTTCAGTCCAGTGGACAAGTACAGGCAAATGTAATGTTTAGAGATGGTTGAATAAATTCATAGCCAAAATTCATTTACAGATGACAAGTTGTCCCATGAATTTCAACAAAACAACAACAACAAAATGTACAAAATGTCCTAATTTTACTAACTACTTGCAACCTCTTCAACATCTAGAGACTAGACATTGCAAAATTGGGACTCATTTGTACATCATACACACACAATATACACAGCTAAACAAAATGCACAGAAGAAAACACACAGAAGACTGATATCTGAAAATGTCCACATTTGGACACACTAACATATTACCCTTTGCAATTGCTTCCTTCCCTCCACATCACTGAAAAAGTACAGACAATATTATACTGCTTACATGGGGTCATTTACTAGTTCCATTCCCAAAAGACAACATTTCATATGAATTTTAGCAAAAATATATTTACAAAGTGATAGTTTCCTACCTATGTATTTAACATACATTGGGCATTTCTAAACATCTAGACAGGCTAGATGTTTCAAGTAGGGGCTCAACTTGTCCTCTATGTACAGGACAGTTTTGAGTAAAGTGCACATATGTAACAATAGTTTTAATTTGAAAATGTCTTCAAAATATGAGGATTCTGGTCCTTCACCAACACAGTGGGCTATGATGCTCAAATTTTTAGAAGACAATCCTTCCTATAAATTTTAACACAAAACATACAAAATTCTACTTTTGTCATACACTGGCAACTTCTTTAACTTTAGAAAGACCAGATGCAGAGTAAGGCTGGTATGTCCTTTATATACACAATGTACATAGCAAAGTAAAGCAAAACCCACATACATAGGAACAACTCTTGCCTCTTAGTAGGCATACGGGCATGCTGCTCCTGAGGAGCAGCACACAACTGTATACTACTGAGCAGGGGGTTTGGCTATTGCCCCCCAAACATTCCATAAGAACATTTACAAAATGTGTTATGTTTTACCACTTCTACTTTTAACATATATCAGGCACTTTAGAACATCTAGAAAGTCTAGATATTTCAAAAAAAAGTACTTAGCATTTCCAACTATATATACAGTAATGAGGAATAAAACACACACACAAAAAAATCTATATTAGATGAAAAATGTCTTTTACATAAAACCCGACTGCAGCAGGACATCCTTCGTCAAAGGCTTCTCCACGTTGTCTAACTCACTGAACAAACGTGGACAAGTGTCCCTCCTAGAGCTGGTCTAACAAATGCATTTCAAAGTCACTTCCAGAAGACATTCCTGATTTTTTAAAATGGGCATTCACAGACCTCATTTTCTAACTCTATCACACATGGGCAACCTCTTTACCTTAGAATGTCCAGAGGTAGCACTAGTTTTAAAAGGTTGGGGGGAAGTTGAGAGCAGCCTTTTCATATTATATACACAGGCCTTCTACAGACGGCCAGGAAATCTTTCTAAAGGGTGGTGGCATTTCCAGTTGGTCAGATGTGACAGGCTCCTATGAAGGTTCTCTGTGGTAGAAGGAACACCGTCCACGGAGGCTGCTAACCGGTCCACCCTCATCATCGGGCTACAGTCACCTCCAGGGCAGTTAAGGCCTCTGCTTGCCTTGAGGACAAGGTGGTGTCTTCAGGAGCTGCCACCAAGCGGTCACCGAGGCCCCTGTTCTGAGCTGCTGCACGGTCTAAGGCATGGCCTGAGCTTTTTGGTGTCCACTCGCCTTCTTAGCCCTTGAAGTCTCCACTGGCCTATGCAGCATTGGGGGGACAGCCATTCTTCTTGCCAAGGCCTTCCCTCTGCCACCAAAAGGTGCCAGGTCCTCAGTGGCTGCTCCTCCTGGGACAGATAGGACTCAAGCAGCAGACCAGGCAGCCTGCAGGGTCTGGGTCCCACAGGTAGCTGCTGCCATCTGGTCATCCAGCCAGGGGGTCCATGACAACTTGGACCAGCCAGTGTGCAGGCAGGGTGGGAGCTCCCAGGGTTGGCAGGACAGAGGACACCACCTGTCCCTTGGCCCCCAGATCACCTGCAGGCCTGCAAGGGAGAGCCCCAGAGGGTTCAGGGCCTGGTTTCTCACCATGCTCTCTGCCAGAACTGACTCTGCAGTAATGTTATTTTAAGAATCCTCAATACTCCTGTAATCCCAGGGGCTAAGGAGGCTTAGGCAAGAGGATAACAAGTTCAAAGCCAGCGTCAGCAACTTAGTGAAGCCCTAAGCAACTTAGTGAGACTCTGACTCTAAATAAAACATAAAAGAGGCTAGGGATGTGACTCAGCAGTTAAGCACCCCTGGGTTTAATCCCCGATAGGAAGAATAGAAAACAAAAAGAAAAACTTCAATACTGTGCTTTCAACAAAGATAGAATGTTTCATCATTTAAGATTTTGAAGTCAATAATTTTGATAAACTCTTATAAATCTCATAAGGCATCTTTAGAATGAATCACATTTATACTGTGTGGTTAAAAAGATAGTTTTGGGCTAGAGCTCAGGCCCTGGCCCAGGACCATCCCTCACTGACCTGGGCAGGAGCTCAGGCCCAGGGTAGGCCTACCCCCCCCACCAAACACACACCTGGAACTCAGGCCTAACCCACTTCTACCTTGGGACATTGCAACCATTGCCATAGCCCTCCCCACACAGTAGCCTCCACCTTGTGACAATAGACAAAACCTAGAACCAGCAGCATCTTGGAGCAGGCATTCCAAAGCCAGTGTAAAGCCCACCCTTTCAGTCCTATATCTGAAAGAGGTTGCATCCATCTTGGGATAACTTCACTGCTATCTCGAGTTACTTCCGCTATTGCTGCCACCACCTATAGTTGCAGTAGCATTCATTGCAGGACAAGGGTAGGGTCTGGAAACCCAACACCAAGGTGAGCTACAGATACTCTCCATGGATACTACAAGATTATAGGGTAGAAACTGTAATACCTCAGATCCACACTGCAAGAAAGGAAGACACATAAACAGTATGAAAAAACAAGGGGGGAAATTGCCCCAAACAAACCAGGATACTAAATTAACAGAACCCATAGACAGCACAGTTGATGGAATGTCAGAGAAGGAATTCAGAAGGTTTATAATTAAAATGATCTGTGAATTAAAGAATGACCTAAATGAGCAAATACAGGCAAAATTTGATCACTCCAACAAAGAGATAAGGGAGCAAATACAGGTAGCAAAAATTACTTCAAGAAAGAGATAGTGATTCTGGAAAAAAAAAACAAACAAACAAACAAACAAACAAACAAACAAAAAAAAAAAACACCAAAATCCTTGAAATGAAGGAAACAATAAGCCAAACAAATAACTCAGGAGAAACCATCACCAATGGACTACATCACATAGAAGACAGAACAACAGATAATGAAAACAAAGTATACAATCTAGAAAATAAAATTGACCACACAGTGAAGATGGTAAGAAACCACGAACAGAACATCCAAGAATTATAGGATACCATCCAAAGACCAAATCTAAGAGTTATTGGGATAGAGGAAGGCACAGAGTTTCAAACCAAAGGAATGCACAATCTCTTCAATGAGATCCTATCAAAGCATTTTCCAAATGAAAATGAATTGGAAAATCAAATACAAGAAGATTCAGGACACCAATTGTACAAAATTACAACAGATCTACATCAAGGCACATTAAAAGGAGAATGCTTAGCATACAGAAGAAGGGTAGAATCTTAAAGACCACAAGAGAGAAGAATCAGATCACATAAAGGGGGAGACCAATTCATATCTCAGCAGATTTTTCAACCCCAACCCTCAAAGCCAGGAGATCCAGGAACAACATATACCAAGCTCTGAAAGAAAATGGATGCCAACCAAGAATCTTATATCCAGCAAAATTAAGCTTCAGATTTGATGACAAAATAAAAACCTTTCATGATAACAAAAGTTAAAAGAATTTACAGTGAGAAAGCCTGCACTACAGAGCATCCTCAGCAAAATATTCCAGGAGGAGGAAATGAAAAACAACAATGAAAATCAGCAAAGGGAGGAACTATCCTAAAGGAAAGGCCAATAAAAGGAAAAACCAGTCAAGTTAAAAACCAAAAATAAACCAAAATGTCCAGGAATATAAATCATATTTCAATAATAACCCTGAATGTGAATGGCCTAAATTCATCAATTAAAAGACCATAGACTGCCGGGCGGGTGGCGCACGCCTGTAATCCAGCACTTTGGGAGGCTGAGGCAGGAGGATCGCGAGTTTCAAAGCCAGGCTCAGCAATGGCGAGGCACTTAGCAACTCAGTGAGACCCTGTCTCTAAATAAAATACAAAAAAGGGCTGGGGATGTGACCCAGTGGTTGAGTGCCCCTGAGTTCAATCCCCCGGTACCACAAAAAAAAAAAAAAAAAAAAAAAAAAAAAAGACCATAGACTGACAGATTAGTTTAAAAAAAAAGTCCCAACAATTTGTTGCCTTCAAGAGACTCATCTCACAGGAAAAGACATCCACAGGCTGAAGGTGAAAGGGTGGGAAAAAACATACCACTCACATGGATCACATAAATAAGCAGGGGTTTCCATCCTCATATCAGATAAAGTGGACTTCAAACCAAAGCTAGTGAAAAGGGATAAAAAAGGACATTTCATACTGCTTTAGGAATTCATACATCAACAAGACATAGCAATCATAAATATCTATGCCCCAAACAATGGGGCATCTATATATGTCAAACAAACCCTTCTCAAATACAAGAACCAAATAGACCACAACAAAATAATACTGGGTGACTTAATACACCTCTTTCACCATTCAATAGATCTTCCAAACAAAAACTAAACAAAGAAACTATTGAACTCAATAATACAATCAATACTTTGGACTTAACAGACATATATAGAATATTCCATCCATCCATGAGTGAATACACTTTCTTCTCAGTAGCACATGGATCCTTCTCCAAATTAGACCATAAGTTATGCCACAAAGCAAGTCTTAGCAAATACAAAAAAATAGAGATACTACCCTGTATTCCATCTGACCATAGTGGAATAAAATTAGAAATCAATGATAAAATTAAAAAAAAAAAAGAAAGCTACCCCCACACCTGGAGACTAAACAATACACTATTGAATGATGCATGGTTAACAGTAGACATTAGAGAGGAGATAAAAAATTCTGAGAGGTAAATGAGAATTTTGATACAACTTATCAAAATCTCTGGGACACTATGAAGGCAGTGCTAAGAGGAAAGTTCGTTACATGGAGTTTAATCATTAAAAGAAGAAAAAGTCAACAAATAAATGACCCGACATTACACCCCAAAGCCCTAAAAAAAGAACAAACCAACACCAAATGTAGTAAAGGACAGGAAATAAGTAAAGTCAGGGTGGAAATCAATGAAATTGAAACTAAAGAAACAATTTAAGAAATTCACAAAACAAAAAAAAACTAGTTCTTTAAAATAATTAAATAAAATTGACAAACCCTTAGCCACTCTAAGGAAAAGAAGGAGGGAGAAAACTCAAAATTACTGAAATTTGTGGTGAAAAAGGAAGTATCAGGATGGACACTATTGAAATACAGAAAACAATTAGAAACTATTTTGAAAATATATACTCCAGTAAAATAGAATATCTCAAAGTCACTGACAAATTTCTAGAGGCATATCATCAACCCAAACTGAGTCTAGAAGACATACACAATTTAAACAGATCAATTTCAAACAAGGAAATAGAAGATGCCATCAAAAAAGACTACCAACCAGGACCAGACGGATTCACAACTGAGTTTCTACAAGACCTCAAGGGAGAATTAATATCAATACTGTTCAAATTGTTCCATGAAACATAAAAGGAAGAAACCCTTCCAAAGTCATTCTATGAAGCTAGCATCATCCTGATACCAAAACCAGGCAGAGACACATCAAGGAAAGAAAACTTCAGACCAATATCCCTGATGAACATTGATGTGAAAATTCTCAGTAAAATTCTAGCAAATCACATACAAAAACACATTAAAAAAATAGTACACCAAGATCAAGTGGGGTTCATTCCAGGGATGCAAGTTTGGTTCAACATATGGAAATCAATAAATATAATTCATCACATCAATAGACTTAAAGATAGGAATCTCATGATTATATCAATTGACTCAGAGAAAGCATTTGACAACATACAGTGTCTTTTCGTGTGTTCAAAACACTAGAAAAACTAGGCAGAGTAGGAACATACCTCAACATGGTAAAAGCTATCTATGCTAAATCCAAGCTGATCATCATCATTCTAAATGGAGAATGATGAGAAAAATTGGAAGCATTCCCTCTAAAAAACTGGAACAAGACAGGGATGCCCTCATTCACCACTTCAGTTCAACATAGTCCTTGAAACTCTAGCCAGAGCAATTAGACAGACAAAAGAAATTAAAGGTATACAAGTAGGAAAAGAAGAACTCAAACTATTATTATTTGCTGACAACATAATTCTATACTTAGAGGACCCAAAAAAAACTCCACCAGAAAAATTTCTAGTATTAATTAATGAATTCAGCAAAGTAGTGGAATATAAAATCAATACCCATAAATCAAATTCATTTCTATATATCAGTGATGAATCCTCTGAAAGAGAAATTAGGTAAACTATCCCATTCATAATAACCTCAAAACAAAAGCAAAAATAAAAACAAAAAACATTGAGAATCAACTTAAATAAAGAGGTGAAAGACCTCTGCAATGAAAACTACAGAACACTAAAAAACAAAATTGAAGAAGATCTTAGAATGTGGAAAGATTTCCAGTGCTCTTGAGTAGTCAAAATTAATATTGTCAAAATGGCCATACTACCCAAAGCACTATATAGGTTCAACGTGATTCCAATTAAAATTCCAATGTCATTCCTTATAGAAATATAAAAAGCAATCATGAAATTCATATGGAATAACAAGAGACCCAGAATAGCAAAAACAATCCTTAAAAGAAGAGTGAAGTAGGAGGCATCACAATACCAGATTTAAACTATACTACAAAGCTATAGTAACAAAAATGGCATGGTATTGGCACCAAAATAGACTTGTAGACCAATGGTACAGAATAGAAGACACAGAGACAAACTCACGCAAATATTGTTATCTCATACTAGATGGGCGCCATAAATATACATTGAATTGAACAAACGGTGCTGGGAGAACTGGAAATCATATGCAGCAAAATGAAACTAAACCCCTATCTCTCACCATTCACAAAGCTCAACTCAATCGAGGACCTAGGAATCAGTCCAGAGACCCTCCACCTAATAAAGGAAAAAGTAGGCCCAAATCTTCATCATGTCAGATTAGGCTCCAACTTCCTTAACAAAACTTCTAAAGTGCAAGAAATAAAATTAAGAATTAATAAATGGGATGGACTCAAACTAAAAAGTCTCTTCTCAGCAAAAGAAACAATCAATGAGATGAACAGAAAGCCTACATTTTGGGAGCAAATTTTTGCCACACACATGTCAAATAGAGCACTAATCCCCAGGATACATAAAGAATCCATAAAAACTTAACACCAAAAAAAAAAAAAAACAATAAATAAATGGGCTAAGGATCTGAACAGACAATTTTCAGAAGAAGATATACATTTGATGAACAAATATAT
The DNA here is from genome assembly GCA_025594165.1 of Tamias sibiricus. NCBI lineage: Eukaryota > Metazoa > Chordata > Mammalia > Rodentia > Sciuridae > Tamias > Tamias sibiricus. The sequence goes on from CM046666.1 coordinate 32,007,835, forward strand.
GAAAAAAATGTTAATATCTATAGTAATTAGAGAAATGCAAATCAAAATTAGTCTAAAATTTCATCTCTCACACTGGTTAGAATGGCAATTATCAAGAATACAGACAAAAAAAATAATGGCGAGGATGTGTGGGGAAAGGCACACTCATACATTGCTGGTGGGAATGCAAATTGGTGCAACCACTCTGGAAGGCAGTATGGAGATTCCTTAGAAAATTTGGAATGGAACCACCATTTGACCCAGCTATCCTACTCCTTAAACTATAACAAAAGGACTTAAAATCAACATACTATAATAATGCAGACATATCAATGTTCATAGCAGCTCAATTCACAATAACTAAACTGTGGAAGCAACCCAGATGCCCTTCCATAGATGAATGGATAAAGAAATTGTCGTATATGTACACAATGGAATATTATTCAGCATTAAAAGAGAATAAAATTGTGGCATTTGCAGGTAAATGGATGGAGCTGGAGAATATCATGCTAAGTGAAGTGAGCTAATCCCCACAAACCAAATGCCAAATATTTTCTCTGATATAAGGATGCTGATTCATAATGGGGATGAGGGGGAGCATGAGCCAAAGGGGAGGGCGGAATGGGGAGGGAGCATGGGGGTAGGAAAGATGGTGGAATGAGATGGACATTATTACCCTAAGTACCTGTATGCAGACATGAATGGCGTGAATGTACTTTGTGTACAACCAGAGACATGAAAAATTGTGCTTTATATGTGTAATATGAATTGACTTGCATTCTGCTGTCATATATAAAAAATTAGAATAAAATATAAAAAGATAGTTTTGTTTCTTCCTTTTTGGCTATTTTAGCACGTTTCCCTTTCTAATTCTCTGTATCTTTGGGAGAGACATTCAGTAAACTACCAAGAGGATGTTGCTATAGCTGCCATTCTTGTTTCATTCAAATCGGCCTATTTTGAAGTTCTTATTATAAGACTTTGTCTATATCATTTTTTTTTTTCAAATAAGGCTTTCTCTTGATTATGCCAGAGGAAACAGAAAAATGATTGTTTTCTAATTTCTATTAACCAGAGAAAACCTGCCAAAAAGAGGGGGTTCTCTAAATATCCTTTTCACTACTTAATTTAAATTTTATATGGACTCCTCAGAGATGGCTAATTCTTCAATGTTGCTCAAGTCTTCCATTCACTGATACAGACACAAACCCCAAAGCTACGTTCTTAAGCATAATAAAGGAGTTCAAAGTCATAGGCATTGCAGAAGAGGGAGTTGAACTTCCATCAAGTATTTTTTTCTTCTATTTAACTGAGAGACATGGAATATTGATAAAACAACAGCTACCGAGCAAAATTTTCTTTAGCTGTTTTTAAGAAGTTGAGTTTATTGCAAGGCTTAATATAGCTTAGGGAATTACCAGGGGAATAGAAGGAACTGAATAAGGCAACCAGGAAGCCACTACCTCTTCTCTAACCAGGGAACATTGGTTAGAACAGCCACAAGGGGAAGCCCCTCCATTTAGTGAGCTGCTCTGATCAATTTGCACTGGTAAAGTGGACTCGCTGTGTGTCGTTGCCTCTTTACATCCCTAAGGTGAGTTATCAGATGTGAAGATCTCTCCTTATTCTGACACAGAAAAATAAGGTACCTTTTAATTGAAAGACTACCTAGTCATGTCCAACTCTCACCAGAATGCTTCTGATTAGTCAATCTAAATGACACAAAGGTTATCCAGGAAATGTCCTCTTCAGCATTACGTCTTCTGAAGTCAGGACAAATGCACTGGAAGAGGTTGAGAGTTGTTTTATTCCAACCCACTTCATATGGGAATAGGGCTCTCTTAAATTTTTTTTCACTTCCATTAGTAGCATAAGTAATTTCTAGATCAAATCTTCCTCCACGGAAATTATGAGTGATGGTCTTATTACAGATTAGATCATGTGCAAATCAATGGCTTCTAGGCCCAAAAGGCCTTTTCTAGTTAATGTAACAGCCACAACTACGACAAAACAAAACAACAAATTCAAGTTAATCTTATCCTTCAAACTCACAGAATATTAATTTTAGTACAATTCTTTATGAGAAATAATTGACTTGCTTGTCTCTTATGCTCTATTTTAATATATTTTTATGACTTGCTTTCTTTAGTGAATGATGGCTTTCTTACATTTTCATCTCTCAAACCTATAAGTTCTGGTTTCAGTGGAGAAAAGTCAGCATTACCACAATGTCCCTTTCAGTCAGCTGTGGCCAGGGAGTTGTCAGAAAATAACAAAGTAATCCAAGTAACTTCCCTCAATATGTATTTTTCTATGATTTTACTCATTCATGACATAGCATTCTTTTTGTCTCCCAATTAACGTAGCTTTATGTCTCCCTATTTTTGCTCTTACATGCAAAGTCAGTCCTTACTTTAGTGAACTACAGTTACTGTTCTTGCTGACTGGAGTGGTTTTCTATAGATTTTGAATAGTTGCCTTTTCCTTATCATTCAAGTCTCAGTTCAAATAGTATGTTTGACAATAGCCATACGAACTCACTCCCTCAATTACATTTTTTTTCCTTTAGGGAGCATTCATTACCATAAGAAAAACATTATATATTTATCTGCATTTTTGATATTAGGGACATTGTTTTATAAAACACTACCTAACTTGGAATATTACCTGGCTCATGTTAGGTAATAAAACAAATAACGTATGAATACATTAATTTCAGTAAGACATTTAACCCCAATTTTAGTCAGATGACACCAATCACAACAATATATTAGACAGCATAAAATAAAATAAAGAAGTAGGACATGAGAATTAGAGATATGTGGGACATTATCTAATAGTTAAAATTGTTCTAGAAAGAGAAGATAAAGGCTGCAGGAAAGGAAACAGGTAATGGCAGAGAAGTTTCTAAAACCAATTAAAGACAAAACACAAGTTCAAGAAACTCAACTTTAATCATAACATAGGTAAAGAAAACTACGCCTTTAAATACCATGAATACCTTGCTGGAAACCAAAGATAAAGGGAAAAGCTTTCAACTGACCAGGGAGAAAAGTGCATTATTTTCATAAAAGAATAAGAGTTAAGGCTGACTTTCAAAAGAAAGTATAGAATCCAGAAAACAATGGAAAGACATCTTTAAAATGCACCAAGAACCTCCTTGGCCCCAAAAGAAACCTAGAGTCCTAAAATCTTCTAAAACATTCTTTAACAATAATGCTCAGAATCTTTCTTTACTGGCTAATTTGGATCATAGCCCACTATAGTCTATTTTTCCCAGTAATCATAATGAAAAATATTGAACAGAATGTGTAAAGCCCCATCTGTGGACCTTGAAAAGTAAACAGTAGCAGGAAGGAAGTCGAACCTGAAGAAATGGCAGTCAGGGAGGGAGTTCCTGGGTTCTTTTCTATTTTCTCTTTTGGCTTTGACTGGGGTAACTGTAATCATGGAGCAAACAGAAGAAACTCCAAAGGCACTCCCTGTATCTAGCCAGAAGATTGGAAAGGAGGGGGGTGTCTTTGAATGCTATAGAGAGCATGTGGGAAATAACCTCCCCCACCTTTTTTTTTTTTTTTTTTTTTAGGTTTTTGCTTTATTTTCTTTTTCTATTCTAGCTCTGTCCTGTGCGCGGCCAAAATCATGAAGCTGCACTAAGATGCAGTGGTGGAGGCATTAAAAAACCCTGAGAGAAAAACCCAATTGATGGCCATAAAAACTGTGACCTAAGGAGCTTGGGGGTATTTCACATTATTTTTTTCTTTATTTTCTTTTGCCATTTTGCCTCAAAAGCAGCTCTTGTGAGGAATCCTATAACAGTACTGGAACCTACTCTGAGAGAAGGCCATCTTTCTGGACTGAGAAACTGGTAAAGGGACCTGTGGGAACTGGATTGTGTGGGAGAAATCTCACAGAGGAGAGAGTCATTCTATAAATGCTTCATCATAACTCTTGGGAGTCCCAGGCTCCCCAAGCTGCAGCTGAGTGGCACAGTCTTCCACCAGCTCACTCCGGCCCACGTCCTGCACCAGTGGTAGAAACAAGGTCCCTCTGCATGGAGTAGGCTGGGGCTGAAAAGACCACAGGACTCCAAAGCAATTTTTTAGAAAGCGGGGGCAGGACTGCTTGACCTTATAGGCTGAGCTTCCACACTGGGAATAGAGAGCAAGAACCCATGTTTCCTTTATTTATACAAAGGGGAATTCAAAAGAATTTTGATGAAATGTTCTGCACCACATAAGGCAGGGGGTGGGCTGTCCAATCCCAGTGGGTAAATCCCAGGTCCAGAGCTATGAGAAAGCAGACTTCTTGGGGAAGGAAGGTAGAGGTCACGAGCATGATGCAATCCATCATGTGGGAGGGCCCACAAAACAACTGCAATGCCAGACAAAAACCTCTTTGGCTCAAGGCTGTGGGAAGATGCTTAATAGCTCAGGGGTTCCGCCCCCTCTCACCTTCCCACCCCCTTGCAGCAGCTCACCAAAGGCATTAGGAGCTGGGCTATGAAGTAATCCACCACCCAAGTGCCAGACAAAACACTGAGTGGCACATGCTCAGGGCAGGCACAGAACAGCATTACAAAAGATTGAGAAACTGTATTGACATCAGTACTACTGTCCACAGAGATGAGCCAGAGCTTACCTTATAAACCTGATGAAGTTAGTTGCCTGCTAAAGCAAAAATTTCAACATTTTCAAGAGGATTTACTATAACACAGAGCTCACAATATATATTCAAAATGTGTAGAATATAATCCAAACTTATTTGGCACACAAATAAACCTGGGGAAATATGACCACTTCTCAGCTAGAAGTTTTTAGCAGGGAAACACACCATATTTTTTTTTTAAAAAATGGAGCTGGGTGTGGTAATACCTGTAATTCCAGCAGCTTGGGAGGCTGAGCCAGGAGGATCACAAGTTCAAAGCCAGCCTTAGCAAATTATCAGGGCCCAAAGCAAGCTAGTAAGACCCTGTCTCTAAATAACAAACAAAAAATCGGCTGGGAATGTGGCTTAGTGGTTAAGTGCCCCTGGTTTCAATTCTCAGCACATCCCCCCAAAAAAGAATTTGGAAATAAAAAAATGACATAAATGAAATAAGAATTCACTGATGGATTCAATAGCACAATGGAAATGACAGGTAAAAGTGCAAATAATTTTGAGGATGGGTGAACATACAGCATACAATTTGAAAAACAAAATGAGTATTAAAGAAATGAACAGAGATTCAGGGACCTGTGGGACAATATCAAAAGGTCTAATGTTCATGTCACTGGAGTCCCAAAGAGAAGAGGAGAAAGAGATTAGTTGCATAAAATGTACTTGAAAAAGAAACAGATTCATATTCAAATACATAAATTTATAAACCAGGGAAGCTCAGTGAACCCCAGAAAAGAAAATAAAACAAACACCAGAAACATTCTAATCCAATTACTGAAGATCAAAGATAACATGGCTTTAAAAAGAGCCAGAGAAAGATGATAAACTAGATTTAAGAAAACATTGATAGCAAGGTGAGGCGACTGGGGTGATGAAACCTGTGTTAGCCCATCAAGGAAACCAGCTGGACAGGTTGGAATGCCGGCCCAGAGTGAGGGAAAGCCCAAACGTGTGGTAGAGCGAGTGGGTGGAATATGTGGAGAAGATGAATACCAACAGCAGTTTGAGGGCTATCAGGGATTGAATATGTTTTAGTTACCTTCTTTATTAGGTCTTTTATAATGACTATAATCATCCATAAGTGTGAAGACTCAGTGATACAATAGGTTCAATGAGGGTTGTAATTGGCTCTTCGCAGTTTAAGGTCTGAATATGATACCTCCACCTTATGGGTCCCTGTGATATCAGCTGCAGTTGCTGTGGGAAATTATGAGGAAATCCAGACTCCCTCCCCCAAGCATATCCTGTTCTGCTACTCAGAGCCATCTTCAGTGATAAAGGAGCCCATCTGGTCTATGTTAAAGTGTAGCCTTAGGAACTCAGGGGGTGTCAGACCATCCTCAACAAGTTGGGGTAGATAATAGGTAAGTGCTGAAGACTTTTGTCCTTCAGGTGACGGTTATAATGGGAAGGTGTTCTGCCTACTGTGCAGCAATATCATCTCCATTGCCCAGAGTAGTCATTTTTGTGTTTTCCCCTCCTTTACCCTTTTTCTTTTTCATCATTTCTGTTCCCAATTTAACTACCTGTACCTAAGTTCGTGTCTTAGGGGAACACAGTTGCAGATGAGTTAGTTATCTGTGTGATCCTCGTTAAGGGCCAGGCTAAATGCAAAAGAGAGATATGCTTGTACTTTATGTTTTACCAAGAATGTGGACCTACACTTAATTTCCCCCCTCCAACTACACTTATTTTTTTCTAATATGATTCCTTATCTCAAAATCAGTAACAAGTTTCTAGTAACATTTATTCCGTTGTAAATTTGAAAAGACAAGAAGAAATTACTAGTTTTTGAATATGATGGAGTTGTTAAAACTGTTGTCCTATATTGCTTATCTGAGAGTCATGTATCCCTTTTACATGGTTAATAGAAAGAACCCTAAAACAGAGTCTAGAAGCATAGTAATAACTTATCACTTATTTTCCTATCAATACATGCAAGATACCTCCCCCCTACAATTTTACAACACAAGAGAAAACAATTTATTTAGATCCAAATAATTTGTTTGTTCTTTTTGTCAATATAAAATTCGAAAGAAAATGATTCTGATGAAGCTACCAAAAATTATAATTTAACATTCATGCTTTTAAAAATGAATATCTGCAGGAATGAAATCTGAACCAAAGAGATCTTCCAAAGCCTGATTTATTATTTTTAAATTCTGCTTTCACACTTTTTAGTAACTTGCTATACCACTTCCCTCTTTCCTTTATAAGATTTTTGCCTTTCCATGAAGTACTCACCTCTTCCCTCTAGTCTTGATTTGTGTCACATAAGACTTGCCACTTCCAGTTTCAGGTCTAAGTTTGGCATTTGTAACTTAGCCTCAAACATCTCTGGGGAGATTCTTCTAGGATGGCGACTGTGGATATGGAAACCACCCATACTTCTAATCTTCTACCTTCAGAAGAGAATCTCATCAGGAGCTTGCTAACTCAGAACACTATGTAAAACACCCTCTACAGAATAGATGGGTATTCTGTTTTGTAAAAAGGATAAGAGTAAAACTTGGCAAGCAAACCTTCGACTGATATCTAGGTTTGATACAGTTAAAGACTTTTGGGCTCTATACAGCCATAGCCACTTATCTAGTAATTTAATGCCTGGCTGTGACTACTCAATTTTTAAGGATGGTATTGAGCCCTATGTGATGAGATGAGAAAAACAAACGGGGCAGAAGATGGCTCATTACACTGAACCAACAGCAAAGATGAAGTGACCTCGATGGCTTTTGTCCAAAGACACTGCTGTGCCTTATAGGAGAATCTTTTGATGACCACAGTGATGATGTATGTGGAGCTGTTGTTAATGTTAGAGCTAAAGGTGATAAGGTAGCATTATGGACTACTGAATGTGAAGAGAGAGAGGCTGTTACACATATAGGGAGAGTGTACAAGGAAAGATAGCAATTGGTTATCAATATCATGAAGACACAGCTACTAAGAGCGGCCCTACCACTAAAAATAGGTTTGTTGTTTAAGAAGATGCCTTCTGAGAGTTCTCATAGAAGACTGCCTCAAGCAGTTGAGGTTTGGGAGCTGAGCCAAAGCCTCTTCAAAAGCAGAGTGGGCTGCTTTTAAATTTGATTCCATCTGAATATTGCTAAGATATAAGAGAAGTCTCATTTGCCTTTGTCTTGTACTTTATGTTCATTTAGAAACTTTTTTTTACTAGATTATCCACTATCCTAATCAAAGAATTACCATCCACATAATCCTCAGAATCCATAAATGTGTTTCTGGCCCATTTTGTATTAACTTAGTAGAATTATTATTGCAAACATCTTTTATCCAGCCACGATATTCAAAAGAACTTTAATTTCTGTACCTTAATAGGAAAAAAGTTGAGTTTTTCTTCCATTGTGTGAAGGGCATATTTTGATGATTTGAAAGGGTATGATGCATACAGTTTTCTAGCAATTTTCTTTGTTTCTTTTGACAGCATTGTCTTTGCTGTACTCTTGCTGATGGCTTCTAGATTTTAATTTATTTGTTTTCCTACTTGATAACACTAATGATTCTAATTCCAGTTTTCCATTTATTTTGCTTTTGCATTTTTTTTTTTCTCATGTAACATGGGTGAAGGACACAGAATATGACACAAAAGTGTAATGAACATTAATTTTGTGCATTCTTTGATAATTTTTTTGTTTTTTGTAACTATCAAACTTTGCTACAAATTTATGTATTTCATTCAAATCAGTTATTTATGTTGGTATAATTTCCTAAACATGATTGTGGATTGTAAAAAATGTAACATCATAATTACATTCCTAACTAGAATTAGTATGCCTGTTTTCATATCTTTATCCTGTATTGCTGTAGTTGGACACAATGCCATTTTTAAAAATTTATTTATTTTTATGTGGTGCTGAGGATCAAACCCAGTGCCTTGAGTGCTCTATAGCTGAGCCACAACTCCAGCCCCTTTATGCTGTATTTTAATACTTTGTATTACTTAGGTAATTTTGTTTTGGTTTAAAATGACTCAAGTAGAAAAGCAGTCCCATTCATTTTAAGACAGTGTACAAAACTGTAAATAAAATGTATATAGTGAATTGTATTTTAGGCAAAAAAAAAATCACTGGGATATTCTTTTGAGGATTTTCCACAATAAGATCTCTTCTAAGAAGTAGAACCATCATTCAGAAGAAATTATATACTATTTTTCCCCTATATTATCCATATGCATATACCTCATGAACCTAGACTAGGTCCTTTAGTGAAAATGCTATGAGTTAGAATCCCTGTCTCCTCAACAACCTATTTTGAGGTTACTGAAGGTATACATTTAAAATACTATATGATTAACACATTCAGGAAATCTACAACATTTTATATAATAAAAAGCCTAAATTATAACATCAACAATCACAATTTATGAGCTTGAGGATGGAGTGAATTTAAATTGTTTTTACACTGCCATAAATGGTGGCATCCGCAGGGGAAGAGGCTCTAGCTGCCTCTGCTATAGGTACCTTTATCCAGTCTTTGGCTCTTAGTCCCCCCCCCACCCGCCCATTTGGTGTTACCCATAAAAGAAAAAATGTATGAGACACTTTCTAGGACACACACAGCATTTTCTTATTCTCACTCCTATCTTATGTCTGGCCAATCCAGAGAGCTTCCATCTCATCTGTGGTGAAAAATGGGAGTAGACATCTTGCATCATTCTGCTGTCTTCACAAATCCAACATTTATGGCAAACATTTTGATTTTTTTTTTGTTCTCAAAAATCCAATTTTTTAGCTGGGCGTGGTGGCTCACGGCTGTAATCCCAGCACTTGGGAGGCTGAGGCAGGAGGATTGCGAGTTCAAAGTCAGCCTCAGCAATGGCGAGGCCCTTAGCAACTCAGTGAGACCCTGTCTCTAATAAAAAATACAAAAAAGGGCTGGGGATGTGGCCCAGTGGTCGAGTGCCCTGAGTTCAATCCCCAGTACCAAAAAAAAAAAAAAAAAAAAAAAAAAAAAATCCAATTTTTGACTTTAAAATATTTTATTTCAAGGTTTTGTTTCTTCCATAGCTTTTAGCATTCTATCTGAAAACTCAAAATTTAAGCTTTGCTCTTATTTTTGTTTACAAAAATACTTCATTTACAGGGCTTGGGTTATGGCTCAGAGGTAGCGCACTTGCCTGGCATGTGTGAGGCACTGGGTTTGATTCTCAGCACCACATATAAATAAGTAAAATAAAGGTCTATCAACAACTAAAAAAAAAATTTAAAAATACTTCATTTAGGGATAATGTATTCACCATACCCACTGATTCCTAAAAGGGTAAAGAAAGAGTGAAAGCAAAAAGGAAAAATAAAAACCTTTTATTATGCTATAATATCATTTTGATACTTTAAGCTGTGGTGGTATTAAATATGATCCAGTAAAGAAGTTAAGGGCCTGAGAAATCTGCTTAAGTTTTAATATAAGCTCTTCTATCCTGTGCATGACTTAAGTCAGTTCTAGGAAAAAGACAGAGGAAAAGTATACTCTAAGCAAAGACAACACAAAAAGAGATATATTTATTTAATTTTCATACAGAAAAATCCATGTGGGTAAATGGGTGGGACAGGTCTCTCTGCGAAAGGTAGACAATGAATAGAAGACTAAGTTGGAAGATTTGGTAAGAGTAAGTGATCTCTGAGGGAAAAATTTTTTTCATAATTTCCACTCAAGCAAGGTAGGGATGAGGGCATGGGAGGACCAATATGATGAAGGGGGTCTAAGTCATATAACAAGGCCTACATGGAGAGCTAGAGTCAGTCAACCATTCTCTTCTTTCTTTGTAAATTGTGATTACCTGAAAGAGCAGACAGCACGAGGTTGATGGGACTGTGCCCCTGTCCCAAGGTCAACCCATTCTTCAATTAGCCCAGAAGTTTTACAAACACATTTAGGCACACAGGATGCCACTCTGCACTCCCGGATTCCCAACCTCCAGTGACATTGTTCAGATATGACGCATCTGAGTCCTCACCTGTATGATTCTAGGTTACCACACATGAGGTCCTCTGGTAGCTGGAAACACCACGGGAGTGCAGGACTCGGATGATGAGGATGGGTGCCTATCACAACACCCATGAGGCCGAGAGTCAACCCCAGGGCACAGACCACAGTCTCTGTCAGCTCTGACATAGGGGTGGGAAAACTCAGGTTCTGAGAAAAAAAGAAACATGTCTGTGGGGAAAATGGTATCTATGTTTGGAAATGCATAGGACACCTAGACTTTGGGAAAGAGTGAAGTCAATGATTGGACAACTTTGCAATTGTGGGAAATAAATTTGTGGCAATGGGGGTAAAAGGGTTAAGGCAAGGACAGTGTAGGTTGGGGATAGAATTGGAAGGTTGACAAAGGATGATGGGATTTAAACATACCCCAGTGCTTGAGGAGTGGCTCTTCTAGGCCCCCAGTGTTCCACCTTGCAGTCACAGAAATCCTCAGTGGAGGGGACAAAAGTGAGGTAACTGAACTTGAGGAAGGAGTGGTCACTCTTGGGATAGAAGGTTGTTTCAGCAATACCTTCTGAAATTAAATCTCCATTGCAAAACCAAGTGATATTGATCACAGGAGGAAAGATGTTATCCACTAGACAGGATGAGGGTGTTGGGAATGCCCAGGATCACAGGAGATTTGGGAAACACAGCTACTTCAGGGATTTCTACAAAGAAGACACCACACTTATTGACATTTATGATAACTGTTTCTAGAGATTTTTAATCACTTTGGAGGAGCCTAGTATTCCCCAGATACTAGTGAGATACTTTCTGTCATTTTAGAATAATTTTTACACCACTTATTGCTTCTATTTTTTTCACTATGAAATGTGGAACATGTTCCTCTCTTTGGGAATCCACAGGGTGTTGTGTGTGTGTGTGTGTGGTGTGTGTGTGTGTGTGTGTGTGTGAGAGAGAGAGAGAGAGAGAGAGAGAGAGAGAGAGAGAACAAGCTTAGAGCTTCTTAGGCAAGAAGTTGGGAATATCCTTATGTAGGAATTCAAGGAACATCTCATGGAACCTAGCAGAGGGATATCTGAAGATTAAAGCATTTGCCAATACATGAACTAGAAAGGGGGAAGAATTTATGATGTGATGAAAAGAGCAGCTACCCCTGGGGAACGAAGAGATCAGACCTGGAATGTGAGGTAGGTGCAGCAAAGAGAAGCAGAATGTGGACACTTACCATTGGTAGCAGGTGTAAAGTTGGAATCTTTAATCAAGGTGTCCAAATTTTTTTTGACCACAACGAGGTTTCTCAGGGCCTTCTGAATTTCAAATGTCGCAAAATTGCTAAACTCAGGCTGCCTCCACACAGTCTCCTTTTTTTTCCAGGTCTACGTAGAACAGTTCATCTCCATCAAAATTCATACGTAAACTGCCATAGTCACCATATGTCTGGTAGATATTAGTGCCATAAGTGCCCGACGTGGTCAGCTGGGGAATAACCATTCCAGAGTATGAAGAGTAGGCAGGTGGGATATAGAGAGAGGAAAAACTTCATAAACAAGAAGGCATAGAAGACTGCTGCAAATATTGCAGTGTATTACTCTGTTTGGCTGCTATAACAAAATATCACAAACAACCTGTATTATTTTGCTTTTGGATTCCCAAATTCATATCTTTCCCCAAATGCATTTATTCCATCTCAACAGTCTCAGAGGACTTGACCTGTTTTGGCATCAACTTAAAAGTCTAAAGTCCAAATTCCCATCTAAGTATCGTCCTAAATCAGATATTCCTGACTCAAGATATTATGAGGAAAATTGTTCTCCAGTTTTATGAACCTATGAAATCAAACATGTTGTGTGCTTCCCAAGTGCAATGGTGGGGCAGGCATCAGATAGACACTCCTTTTCCAAAACAGAGAAGTAGGAAAAAAGAAAAGAATGACAGGCCTTGAGTAAGTCTAAAAACTTGCGCTAGAAAGTAATTTTCTTTGGCTTGATGTTTTGACCTCCAAGTCCATGGAGGTGGGGGTAGGTGGGTGGGGCTTGCCTGGGGTAGTATTTGGGCCTACAGGCTCCAGAAGGTACTGACCTCATGCCAGTTCTTTATAGAGCCCTACCTAAGTATTGGCTCTGTGCCTGGGTCCTATTCCCCTGGATCTGCTGGGCATTGCCCTAATTTGGGTTTTCTGCAGTGACTTCAATGTTTCCAGTGGCACTTGTCCTCTAGGTCTTTGATGGAGGGTAGCAACTCCAGTGATCTCTGAAATGAATTTGACCTCATTCTTCATTGCCTTGGATAACAGCTCTTGGCTTTGGTTTAGACAGCTGACTAATCTTCCCATTGTCTTCAGACTAGCACGTGGCTTTGGTTGAGATGACTAATCCATACTAATCTCCTTATCAAAGGTGGTCCCTTGGCCATAGCTTGCTCTTTCCCAAACAGGCCTTCTCATTTTTAACAATATGTATAGGCTGAGAATTATCTAAATTTGAAGTTCTGCTTATTTTTTTATTATCAACTTCATCTTAAGTCATTTACCTTAGAGTACAAATAGCTAAGAACATCCAAGTTGCACCTCCAACTCTATGCTCAGAAATTTCCTTACCCAAATATACAATTTAATTTCTCACAAGATCTACCTTCTGCAAAACACTAGGATACAAACACAATTAAACCAAATTCTTTGCCATAATAAGGATCGCCTTTGCCACAGTTTCTAATAACATGCATTTCCATCTGAGGCTTGATCAGAATGAACTTCACTTCTGAAAATCTACCAGCATTTTTTTCAGGATTACTTTGATACTTAGGTATTACTTAGGTATTCCTTAAGAAGATTGAGGCTCTCTCTTTATAACTCTCTTCTTTTCCCTTTGGGCCTCCACAACAATCATCCTTCAGGTTCTGTCCATGATGGTGTGAACAAAACTTTTTATAGCACACAGAAGATAATCTTTGCAGTCTGTATCCATTTTGCAGTTCCAAAGCTGTTTCCATACTGGTTACACCAGTACCCCATTCCTGGTACCTATTTTCTATATTAGTCCATTTGGGGGTTTGAACAAAATTTCTATAAACTGGTTGAATTATAAACAGTAGAAATTTTCTTTCTCTCAGTTCTGGAGGTTAGAAAAAACCAAGATCAGGACACCAGCAGATGTGTCTTTTGGAGGGCCCATTTTCTAGAAGGCCATCTTTTCACCATAACTTCACATAGCAGAAGGGGCAAGTGAGGCTGGGTGCAATAGCATACACCTGTAATCCCAGTGACTCAGGAAGCTGAGGTAGGAGGATCACAAGTTCATAAGCAGCCTCAGCAATTTAGCAAGGCCTAAGTATCTTATTGAGATCCTGTCTCAAAACAAAAAAGTTAAAGAAAGAATTGGGGACATACTCAGTGGTAAAACACCCCTAAGTTTAATCCCAAGTACAAAAAAAAAAAAAAAAAAAAAAAAAAAAAGAAGAAGAAGAAAAGAAAAAGAAAGAAAAAGCCAGTGAGAATTCTTAGAAATATCTTATAAGGGGTAATTGTCTCAGTCTAATAACCATTAAAGTCCCAATCTCCTAGGCCGGGCGCGCGGTGGCGCACGCCTGTAATCCCAGCACTTTGGGAGGCTGAGGCAGGAGGATCGCGAGTTTCAAAGCCAGCCTCAGCAATGGTGAGGCACTTAGTAACTCAGTGAGACCCTGTCTCTAAATAAAATACAAAAAAGGGCTGGGGATGTGACCCAGTGGTCGAAGTGCCCCTGAGTTCAATCCCCGGTACCACACACACACACAAAAAAAAAAAAAAAAAAAAAAAAAGTCCCAATCTCCTAAACCATCACCTTGGAAGATAGGATTTGAAACATATAAATTTCGAGAGGGGGACTAATAGCACATGGTTTCATTTTGTGCATAGTCTGATGTCAAAGTCCCCAATCTTGTCTTTTCCATCTTCAAGTTATTGAGAGATAACTTAGTTTTAAAAATTGACTAATTTTTAAATTTTAATTAATAAAAATTAAATTTGTTTTTTATGTAAATCGTTTTTCCATGATAGTGTATAACGCCATGAGAAATGGGGGATGTTATGTCGTATAGTCACTTGTGTACCCTCCAGTACTTAATAGACTTCATGGCACATAGTAGGAATTCAGTAACATTTTAAAGGTATATAAATAAATAAAAACAATAATGATTTTGGAAATATTTAAAAGATTTCATTGTATTCCATTTTTCTTTTACTTTACTTTGCTTGGATTTTTTTAGGGGAGGTTAAATTTTAATAATTGCTTCAACATTTCATGACATAGCAGTGTAAAGGCCTAGACAGGAGACTGAAATTGTAATGGGGTGAGTCATAGATTAAGAAGGTATTGTAGAAATGGAACAGAAAAGCTGGCAGAGTTAAAAGAATAATGTAATTTAATCTGTTTTTGTCCTCCTTCTAGTGCTTTGTTGGTTAGATGTGACAGGGACTTGGAGTTTGGGCTGACAAGTTCAGACTAATCTACTTTTAAGTCCCTAGGTTTTCCATCACACATTATCCCAGTTTTCTGAGACAAACAAACATGACGTTTACACTTATAATAATAATAATACCAAACC